>JAHDVE020009897.1:0-221299 GCA_022606495.2 Halesus radiatus | reverse complement strand
AAAGCCCCAGATACAGCAGAGATAGGAAATGTGTGAATGTACCATGGCGTAATATACTGCAGTTAGTAACGGAATGGGTAGTAATCCTTGAAGTCTATATAGCACACCAGTTATGGGGGTAATTTTCTCCTTTACATGATTTATGTGGAGATCCCACGAGTTGAGAATCTACTATAAGGCCCAAATATTTTGTTGTCGTTTTCTTTTAGAGGCAGTTGTCACCAATTTTGATATCGAGGCTGGAATTTTTCTTGTTGCCGAATAGTAAATAATGCGTTTTTTTTACGTTAAGGGTCAGTTTATTTATTCTCAACCAGGTTGTGAGATGGGAAACATCGGCATTCATTTCCATTTCGAGTTCCGCTAGGTTTTTTTTGTTATAAAAATTACAGTATCGTCCGCATAAAGTTGAAGAGTTCCTTTAATGCCCCACTTTGTTATGTCATTAACATATATTAGAAATAACAACGGTCCAAGAATTGATCCCTGTGGCACTCCACATGTTATTTCACCCAATTCACTCATTTCTCCACCCAGTTCTACTGCCGAAAAGCGATTTGATGGGAAGATCTGAAAAGTTCCAGAGGAGTACCAACAATACCCAAATGTTTCAGTTTTTCGATCAATACGTTATGGTCCACCGTGTCAAACGCCTTCTTTAGATCAATAAATATTGCCGCTGTAAAATCTCCATGGTCAGTATGTTTCTGCAGATTTGATATGAAATCGAAAGCTGCACATTTAGTGTTAGATCGTCGTCTGAAACCGTATTGTTTGAGGTGAGAATTTTGTTTTGTTCGAGATATTTCAATAGTCTTTCTTTGATGACACATTCAAAAATTTTGGAGATAGCTACAAGTATAGAGATTGGACGATATTTTGGACATTTTTTTTACATTCGTCTTTATGTATAGGAATAATTTTTGCAACTTTTAGTTTGTCTGGAAAGATACCTTTTGACAGAGAGAGATTTATTAAGAATACGAGGTCATCCACCAGTTCCTCCTTGCAGTTTTTGAGAAGGAGAGAGGTTATACCATCGGAACCAGCTGCCGCTTTAGATTTGAGGTTAGATATGATCCGTAAGATTTCTGTTTTATTTGTCCTGATCATGTTAAAAGATTGTTTTGCTTGAGGTGCCGTGTAGATGGTATTTAAATCAGTTTTTGAAGTTTTTATGACTGATGCAAGACTCTCCCCAACTGAGAGAAAATATGTGTTGAAAGCGGTTGCAATCTCCTTTGGTTCTTTTACTTCTTCGTCATTTATGACTAGCAATTTACAAGCTATTGTTGGGTTTCGGGAGCTATTTGATATAATGGAGTTAATTGTTTCCATGTTCGTTGTGGCTTATTCATGTTTTCATTAAGCAAATTCGTATAATACTTAGTTTTAATATATCTTCTATAGTTGGTGACAGTATTACGAGCTTTATTTTTTTCTGTTGTCAAAAGAATACTTCCTTGATTTCGTTTCCAAAGTTTAAATATGCTATTTCGTTTTTTAATCAACCTATCAAGTTCTGCATCAAACCATGGAGTATTGTTATGTCTTTTGTCTCCTATATTAGTTTTTAGTTTTGTTTTACACGAATTCATAACATTTTGGAGATAGTCAGCGAAGTTATTATAATTTTTGTTTACATCGTCAGACGAATGGGTAAATTTACAAGTTTTAAGTGTGTTATTTAATTTTTTGATAATTTATTTTGTAAGCATTTGATAGGTTTCTTGCGGATCTGTTATTGGGGAGGTTTTTTAGGGAATTTTCATAATCCAATATAAGTATATTATGGTCACTAAGGGGATCATCAATATTTGAGATTTTTCCGGAACTATTTGTCCTATTTGTAATTATGTGGTCTATTAGCGAACTGGTATTGTTAGTTACTCTTGTGGGAAATATTGTGTTACATACATAAAAGTTATACGATTTCAAGGTGTGAATATATTTCCGTGCAATATCAGTGTCTTTTGAAATATCGATATTGAAATCTCCAATAAGTAATGTGTCTTGTTTGTTTTTATTTAATATTATTTCTAAAGAGTCAAAGAAGTCTGTTATATTTGAGTTCGGCTTTCGGTAAAAAACATACAGATTTAGAGGTTTAATATTTTTTGCCGTAATCCTAATTCCTAGAAAGGTATTTTCACTGCCGCATTCTTTGATTTTTTTATTGTCGAGTGTATTATGCATGTAAATGGCGACTCCTCCTCCTCTGTCCATCTCACGGGAAACAAAATTTCCAGAGTAGTCGGCAATATTGAAAAAAGTTTCCTCTCCTTTACGTAGCCAGGTTTCCGTGATTACGAGAATATGAACTGTTTCTGAAATGTTTTTTTAGAGTTTCTTCAATTTCGTCAATTTTGTTTCTAATGCTTCTAGCATTCATGTACATAATACGCATACAGGAGCTTTTAGTGATATATTCTTGTATATTGAAACATTTTTTTTCCTTGAAGTTGCCTTTAGCAGTGTCCCACGTAGTCTATCCTTTCTCTGAAGCGCTCATCCATCAGCTTCCAGAGTGGGCAATCTGGATTTGTTGCCCGGTGGGTTCTTGAAACTCCGGTACAATTTGAGCACGTTGGTTCTTTCGCCTTGTTGGGACATGTGTCATATTTATGGCTTTCTCCACAGTGAAAGCAAGTTATCTTCTCTGTACAAAAACGTTGGATGTGACCAAAACCCAGGCATTGGTAGCATTGCATCACCGGTGATTGATCTTCTACTACAAGACGTTGATATCCTACGTTTACTCGTCCAGCATTTATCAAAGATTTCCAATTTTTTGGTGACGCTTCAAGGACAACGTTGCACAGTAGTTTGTTCCTATGATTTTTTTTTATATTTAATTCTGAGTTTTTGTTTGAAGTCTAGTTCACATCCTTTATTTTGGGATTCTAGAGACTTCAATAGGTCTTCATCAGAAGCACCTTTAATCAGCCCTTTTATAATTAGTAGCGGTTCGAGTTGCTTACCATCAGTCACTGTTATTTGTCCCTGGAGTCCTTTAGGACTTAGGGCTTTCTTTTTCCTTAGGGCTATTTTGTGACACGGGTCAAAATATAGTCGTTAAACTGTCTGTAAGTGACGCTGAAAATGTCAACGGTCAAAGCAGCATCGTTAAACAGTTGAACCGCTCTGTTGATCGGCACGTTCTGATTAGAAGGAGATCTCACTTTTGGAGCATAGTAGCACATGAGATCTCCCATGACTACACTTGTTAGGGGCATATAAGTTAACCGCTCTCAGCATATATGGCTTACATGTAGTTCCATAGATTATTTTGAACATAAATGTCTACCTAAAAATGTTTTTGCGCGAGCTTCAATTCGAGCTTCAAGGTGTAAAAATCAACCATTCCTGTTAGATGTATAAAAGTTAGTCATAAACTTCTTTTGTACTCTTTTTATTTCGAGGATATGCTTTTGTTCTGTAGGGGACCGAAATAATGGAACTATATCCCAGGATGCCGCGAAATTAGTCGAATGACCTAGTTTTGTGGGTTTTAATTTAATGGTGAATATGTATACATCTGAACCTTTAACAAATGACCTGAGAGTACCACAGGGGCCCGTACTGGGATCACTTTTATTCATCATTTACATAAATAATATTATTTAAGTCATAAAAGAGTGCAAGATAAGATTTTATGCGGATGTTGGGCTTATTAATATCACAGGTAAAGAATATGAAAGTATATTTGAGAAAATCAATGCTGATCCTAATGACTTATCAACATGGCTAAAAATTAACAATCCCCATCAAAAGTATACGAGTATTGCGGATAAAACTCTTTGTTTGAAGAGTTTTATCCGCTATATACTTTCGTTACTTAATTTTATTACTACGCTACCGATTTTGACAAATCCGCATTGAAATGAAAAATTATTTATGTATAAAAATTTTCGCCATTGTTTAATATCATTATTATTATGTGTATTATGTAAATACTTATCTTTTGAAATTTTGTTCAGTTTTTTTTATTTAAGATTTTATCGATTAAAGCCCACCCCCACTGTGACACTTATTATGTATGTTCTTCCATAATTTTGTAATATTGTTTAGTATATACTTTGCCCTGACGATGGAATGGTTATTCCGAAACCGATAGTCGCGAAAAATAAATGTGGTTAAAACAAAGTTTGATTTGAAATAAAAATATGTTTTATTTTGCTGAGTATTCCCAAATGGGTGCAGCGTGTGAAAAAACGACTCCTATAATGGTCTTGTACTTACAATAATTGACTGTTGAAATTTTTTTTAACTAAAATATTATATATATCAAGCAATTTTAAATTGAAATAAATTTACTACCAGCACTGAATTCTCAAATCTTTGAACCTCCAATTTCTCGTCAGCGTGGTGATACTGAATACATGTCACATGTAATGTACGTATTATGTATTGAGCTAGACGCTAACTTAGACTTATCGTAATCCTGTCTTGGATCGGATTACTGCTAAGTAATATTGAGTTAAGCTACTCCTATATACGTGTTATTATTTTAGGTAGATACTTTTAAGTCGCTATAATATTATGGGAGTTAAACTCTCCTTAATTTTGAGGCTAAAATCTGTTTTCCGAATAATTGGAATGTATTAAACAGTCAGAAATTTGCTGGTCCCAGATCAATCCAATGAATCGTCAAATTTTATTATTTGACAACTAACATAAAAAATGTAAAGTCACTAAATCTTTTAAAAGGTATTTGGTAGAACAAAAACCAATAAAATATTTAACAGCCGTTTAAATATTTGTTACATTTAAGACCAAGCCATAAAATGTTTTCATTTTCATCATCCTGAAATATTATACAACATTTAAGACCAAGCCATAAAATGTTTTCATTTTCATCATCCTGAAATATTATACAACATTTAAAATATGACTAAAGTTTTGTATTTCATAAAACAGAATGGAAACCGTTGAATATTTTGAACATAACACCAAAAATTCGATGGATGGTTATGAAAAGCTGCGAACAGCGCTGGTTCTTCCATACGTTCATACTGGGCAAAAAACATAAAGCGAAAGTATTCCCTTAATCTTTAGGAAATTATCCATAATGTTACATTACTATTACATGAGATAATTATTGTCTTCTATTATGCTGGCAAAATTTCAACTCGCCTCTAGACTAGGGCGCCCAAGTGTGCACTGAAAGAATGTCAAAAAATGTATAGAAAAAGTTTTTCTCAAAGGAATTTTTTTAAGAATTGCAGAATATTCAGTCGGGTGTAGAGCCAGTTTTTCTATGAAACTTTTTCATGTGATTCACGCTCAAATTGTCGCTTTACGCAGCCAAAAACCAATCAAGAGGCTGGACTTTAGTTCCCAGCAGTGGTAGAACACAGCTAGAGATGGTCAATATTCCTGTCCCTATCAACTTTTCCCGGTGTCTTTATGGTCACCGGATTCAGGAAATAGTTTGAAGAAACAGCTAGATATAAACTTCTGTTACTTATGTTGAAGTTCGGATGACTTACTAAAAATATTTTTTTCTAATCTATTTGTAGACTTTCGAATTCTTTGATTAATTCTACTTTAATTCCTTTTTAATATATACACCACCGTTTTTTGTTAAAAATTCGATGAATAAATTATTGTACGTTCACTGTTTTGTTTTCGCCTTTTTTCACAGGAATAATTATTAACTTTTTGATATTTTACTTCTCGTTAGCTGCATTAAATCGATTCACGGGCTGTGTATAGTTGTACTAAATATATTTTTAATAATACAAAAGAAACTGTCGTAACGTTTTTTTTTTATTGTAACAAGTCAATATGATAATATTCACCGATACATCACGTTTGACCGGTCAGTGGCTGAGTTGCCATCGCGTTTGGGTCTCACCCAGGTGTCGTGAGTTCAATTCCTCGACTGGCTAAGTCCTCCTTTACGACACAAGCAACATCTTCCGTTTACTGTGATGGTAGTAGGAGATTTTCAAATATTGTTAGGTTATTCGTAACCAGGGAATATATGTATTTCTTTAAAAAAAATGAAAAAGCGAAATGGCGTTCTCATTTGAAATTGTATTTTTTTTTCTTATAAAAATATGATAAGTAAGAACATACTGATATAAATACAAACAAATGAGCATTAAAAGAATTCCCATATATAAATACATATAAATTATGAAACATGACGTACTAGTAATAGACAGGTTTATGGGAGGTGATCAATGGTCTTACTTTTAAAGGAACATTTGGTTTGCATATTTATAATGTCACTAGGTAGGGAATTGAATAGTTTAATGAGGTTCTATTAAAAACTTCTTTTTCCATAGCAGGTTTTTCAAACTGAGATATTGACTGAAATATATATTTTGTTTAACACTAGGCCTTGTCCCTAACCGATGTTATTGTACCTTTTTTTATATGAATACCGCACAAGAGTCCCAACTGCTCCCAACCGTCTGGAGCCAGTGAGACTATGGCATCCCCAATTGGGGAATGTTGTGAGGCAGAAGGTATTGGAGAGGGAAAAAATTTGGGAGAGAGGAAGGTGAGGAAATACCTGGCTATTCAGATCTGGTCACCAAACACGGCTAAAAGCCATTTCAAGCAACGTTTCAATTCTGAGTGGTGGTCTGTCACCAGGACGATATTGAGAGTATCTTCCACTCTGGAACGTGCGCAAATATGCTATATATTATTTTTAAATGAATTAATTGTGAAACAGCGCAAATTAATGAAATAAAATTTACTTGCGCACGCCGGGATTTGAACCCACGACCTTCGGATTCGTAGTCGAGAGCCTTACCCCTCAACCATGGAGGCCGTCAAACATGTGATGTTTTTCTTTCTTGAAATGTATGTAAATTGTTAAATTGATGGGGCAGGATATATTTTTTTAATTTGGGAAAATTTATTCTCTTGCATAACATTGCACAGATGACTTGATAGTGCTTTCAGTTTGGTTGTAGCATGGCAATATTCGGCATGCTTCCATGCTACATTTCCCTTCGCTTCTATTATCTATGGAGTAACGTTTAACGTCTCACCCCTAGTTCCCAGTAAATAAGTTTTTATCACACGAGAATATGACATGTGATAATTTCATATATCACTCACTTTAATAAGAAGAGAATGCGCAAATAAAAATAAGACGACTGTAATGAAATAATATTATGAAAAGACGATTGCTTTTGTCATATGAGAAATTTTATGTAGAATTTGATAGGCTTTTAACCCCAAAATGGAAGGGAGGAATAAAATTTAATATTTACAAATTCTAACTAACTTTTGATCGCTCAAGACATGCTTTCTTTCAGTTATTTTCTCAGCAATCGGTTTGTCTTTATAGTGGCAGGCTGCGCCTTTTTCTCGAAGGAAAGTAATTTTTTTTTACTGCGTCTCATTGGATAGTGGGAACTATTGAGTGAAATTTACTGATCGCTTCTCAGACACCATAAACGAGTGAATTTTGCAATTTTTTTATCAATTGTAGCATGAAATATGTTTATTACAAGTGGTTGTAATATATACCACCTTAAACGACAAAGATTAATAAAAAAACGGAAAAAACATAGAATGGTGGTAAAATATACTTCTCTCTTCCATTAATGGGATAATGGGCCTTCCACACGAATGGTTTGCCTAGTGGTTTCGTCAAAAATGGGCAAACCGAGTCAAATTCCTGGCCCAGAGGCGTGGCCACATGAAAAGAGAACGGAGCGTTAAACCATTGATAGACCTAGTATTTCCAGTCAAAACTATGCGTGTAGAGCATAAATTCCCAAAGTGGTCTTTATGGACCCCCAGGGGTTCATATGGATTTGCAGGGAGTCCATGGCAGGGAGAAACAAAAAAGGGGTCCACGAATCGGAGTTCGTTTAGACTGCACGCATAGTAAAGCACCGTAGTAAGTTTCGTCCGACAAGCCTACTGCGCAATTAAAGCGAATCGCGTCCACGCGGGCATTGCAAGTTTTTAACAGCAATGCATCGCGCAGTGAATAAATACCACTTGTTCAGTATTGTACCAAAGTTTTAAACAGACAGGTTGTTGGGAGGGGAGGGGGGTCCACGGAAAATAGAAAATTAAACGAACGTCAAAGGGGTCCATGGGGAAAAAAGTTTGGGAACTATGATGTAGAGGCAGCTATCTGCCTGGCCAGCAGTGTGGCCTTCGGCAAAATATATAATTTGACTTTTGACTTTTAATTTGAGTTTTTGACTTGGCAATAATGGCAATACTCCTGGTGTGCGCTGAGCGAAGCTGTCTTGGAATTTGAACTTTGGAAAGCAGTTTATGTAGGTAATATTTAAAAACAGAACGATACATACAAATATTCGTTAGAATCCTTAGATACATACATATTTTAATTAGAAATCAATTAAAAATTTTCTCAACTATATTCAATTTTCAAATTTTTTTCTCTATTCTAATTTCCTTGCTCAATAAATTCGCCTTGGAACAAGTAAGTCTCAAATAGCGAGTTGATATATTTTTTTCCAATTAATATACCCGTAAGATGTAAACTAAAAACCTTAATAAAAACCTTGTAAATAATAAAATTAATTTGTAATGCAATTAAGCAAATTTAATGATACCTGAAGTAGATGTTCTTTTTCCAGAATTAATAACATCAATAATAGCCATTGTAGTTATCAAGTATCAGTGCGAAGTTTTTGTTTATATGTTGAATATGGGGGTTAGTATATCCAGGAGTGACAGACGTATTAATCCATCCATCCACCGCAAGAAACACTAAATAAAAGACATTTAAAATATGACCACCAAGCAACTCCATCTTGGCATACACTTCTTGCTTCATCCACATTCATACATAGCCTAATACATTCTCTTCTGTTATTCCGACTTCTGACATGGCCTGACTCAAGTATTTGATTCACTTGATCGTACCATGTCTTCCTCGGGCGCCCTCGGCTTCTTCTTCCATTCACACTCGCGTCAAATATTCTCCTTACACTTTATTCGCTCTACATGCCCAAACCATTTAAGCGTCCCTTTCTTAACCTAATTATGTTGTCGGAGTGCTGATAGCGGGTTGGTATCAGCACTCCATTGTGGACTGCTAGCTTCGCTTCTTTGGACAACTTTTTATTAGCGCCAACCGCGTTCAGTCCTTCGTTAATGGAGTTTCCTGCATTCACCCTTCTTTCAATATCCCTATCAGTCTTTCCATCTCTTGTAAACATACTTCCCAAATACACAAATTCATCGACCTGCTCCAAGTATTCATCATTCACAACTATATTACACACTGTTTTCGTACTCTATCCACGAATGTAAGTCTACAGTCAAACACCTTGACTTGACTCATCGTACACACTTCATTCACCTTGATACGGGGGACTGTAGATCTTCCATACTAGCTTCCATTCTTTAAAAATGTACTTCCATAAATAACGCAAAATCCAATATTAAAGGAATATTACACACAGCAAGGGTAGGGAGTAATAACTAACTTGGCGATTTAAAAAAAAATCTAAAAATTGTCCCGAGGATAAATGGCAAATGTCAGTGTCTGAAAAGATATTGTTGTATTTTCTGCATGTTCTTCTGAAAAATGAGTGCTTTGTGTAGTTTTTTTTAGTAACGCAAAATCCAATATTAAAGGAATATTACACACAGCAAGGGTAGGAGTAATAACTAACCTGGCGATTTAAAAAAAAATCTAAAAATTGTCCCGAGGATAAATGGCAAATGTCAGTGTCTGAAAAGATAGTGTTGTATTTTCTGCATGTTCTTCTGAAAAATGAGTGCTTTGTATAGTTTTTTTTTAGTATGGGATGTGGAATAGTTGATTAAAGCGTGCGTTTGACATTGGGCAGTGTAAATGAATGTTTTATAGAAGGTAGTTATTGTCAACAACATTGTTAATGATTTTATGAAGGACTTTTTGATAGGATATATGTCTTATATCTTCTAGTGATGATAAATTATGGAATTCTAATGAGTCTTTTTGGGGTGTTCGGTAGGGCTTGAATTAAAGCCCTGATTATTTCTCTAATCTTTCATTTTTTATATTGTATTGCGGATTCCAAATAACTAAGCAAACAAATGAGATATATGTATACTATTTTAATTACATGTGTAAATGGTTTAGTCACTTTTATAATGAATCCTAGAAGTTTGTAGGTCCTGCCACAGATAGAATTCGTATAAGAGCGGAAAGTCCATTATTATTCCTATATTCTCTATTTCATTACATCTTTTCAGTTCAACGCCACCGATTTTATATGGGAATATTTGAGGGTGAACGTTTTTGATGAAAGATACTGTGTTGTATTTTTCTCGGTTAAGGAAGAGTTAGTTGTTCGCACAATAGATTCCAAGCCTATCCGCCTGGAATTCTACGATGTCATTAATATTTATGACTTTTTTGTAAATTTTAGTGACATTAACAAAAATAGGTGAACTGCCTATATCATTGACAAACAAAATAAATAATAGAGGTCCAAAATGTGATCCTTGGGGAACTCCTAGTGGTATATTATAATAACTCGAGGAGAAACATTTAGCTCTAACAGCTTGACTTCTGTTTATGACATTTGCTTAGAACCATCTAAGAAGCTTCCCATTAATCCCAATTTTTAACAGCTTCATCGTGAACAGTTCGATATTAATTTTATCGACGACTTTTGAGAAATCCGTATAAATGGAGTCTATTTGATTTTTATTACCCATGGAGTTTAAAATAAACTCCAGCATGTTTGCTCCGACCGACCGTTTTCTGAAAAATCCTTGTTGATTTTTAGATACAATTGTTTGTAGTGCTAGAAAAAGTTGATCAAGTACTATGTTTTCCATGATCTTACTGATAATTGGGAGTTTGTAGATTGGCCTGTTGCAGTTGGTGATGTTATTTTTGTACCCACTTTTGTGGATTGGTGTAATAAGTGCTTGTTCCTCGAATGAAATTTTGAATAGTACGGAGAGAGGATATACTAATTGATCTCGACATTTTACATAAAATATTAATGGAATTAAATCGGATCACGCACTTATATTTGGATCAAGATTGTTTAAGTAATCATGTACACGTGACTTAATTGAAATCAGTGGAGATTAAAGCTGTCTTCATTATTCTTAGAATTTATAGAATAGAGGCAAGGATTGAAATGTTCGACAAATACTGATCTAAAGTAATCGGTAAAATAGTTGTATACAGATTGTCTGTCAGTGCAGCAAATATCGCAAAGATACATTTTTTCTTAGATAGATTTTTTGGAAGAGGATTGGTTTTATTTAACGAATGACCAGAACCGTTTGCTTCACTTTCTGTTTTTTATTTCATTTTTTTAAAATATTTTCTTTATGTTTATTTATTTTTTATTTTTTTTGTTATTTTATTTTTATTTTTGTATTTTTTTTTATTTTTTTTTTTTATTTTTTTTTTATTTGCCCTATGGCTCCTTACCCTTACGCTATGGCTCCTTACCCTTACGGTATGGCTCCTAACCCTAACGCTATGGCTCCTTACCCTAACGGTATGGCTCCTTACCCTTACCCTTACGGTATGGCTCCTTACCCTTACGCTATGGCTCCTTACCCTTACGGTATGGCTCCTTACCCTAACGCTATGGCTCCTTACCCTTACGGTATGGCTCTTTACCCTTACGCTATGGCTAATTTTATTATTTACTCTATGGCGGCACCATTGGAATGTGCTGTTGCCTTAGGACACCATATATTATTACAACAGTAGTACATATTATTTTAAAGGAATTAAATGCGATAAATGAATAATAAGTAAACTGAATGCCGTACAAATGAGATCCCTGAGGCGTGCTAAAACCATGTATGGTCGTGTGAAAAATATTGAGATTTGTAAAAAATGCAAGGCTGACGTAAGCGTGATGAGAAAGATTAAGAATAGACCCTTAGATGTATTAGGCATGTAGAGCGAATGAACAAAGAAAGGAGTCTAAGAAGAATGTATGACGCGAATGTGAATGGAAGAAGAAGCCGGGGACGCCCGAGCAAGATGCATTACGATCAAGTGAATCAAATACTTGAGTCGGGTCATGTCAGATGTCGGAATAATAGAAGACAATGTATGAGACGATGTATGAATGTGAATGAAGCAAAAAGTTTATGCCAAGATCGAATAATTTGACGGTCCGTCCTTTCTGCCTACCCCTTCGGCGAAACGGCATTATGGTTAGTTAGTTAGTTAATTATGAACACAACAATATGGAATGGCAGGAATTAAAATACATTTTTTTCCATATCTCTTGAAACTTTCAAGGTTTGCTTTGAAAATATCAAGAGTGATGTTATTTAGTAGCACCATATCCCTTGTCATACTGTGCTGAGCCAAGACGTCTGTTCTATCATGTGGCATACATATTAGATCGCGGTGCCGTCCCTGACAGTAGTTGTTTGGTACAAACAGTTTATGGCATTACAGGAGGTATGGACTGCCTATCAAAATATGTATAATTTTATACGCACTTACTGCAAGGGCCCCACTCCTAGACTGGAGACTGGTAGCGCGTCTCAGAGAGAAAATCTTCATGGTGCATAAATTTCGGGTATTCGCCGTGCATTCTCATGTACAGATATCGAAGAATTTATTTTTGAATTTGTTCTAACATTTCTAGATACTTCCTCGGGTTTAGTAAACTGTTAGATCTTATAACACACTTTAATTTACTTGCGCACGCCAGGAATCGAACCGCGCCCTCGGATTTCCAGTCGTAGACCTTACCTCTCCAACAAGGAGGCCATCAAATTATTGGTTTAATCTAGAAACTTCCCTAAGTAGTCTCTTAAGTGGCGTATAATGTTAACCGTGAGCTTAAGCCCACATTCCATTGAATTTAACCAAATCTCTCTTAAGAGATTCTCCTTATCCGAGTAAGTACTATATTAGGGATCCTACTTCTACTTACTTACTTAGGTTATATTCTAAATTTGAACTAAGGTCCCTACTTACCTCGGTTCTCTCTTAATTCTCCGTAGGTACTACGAGTACTTAAGTAAGGGATACAGGCTAAACTTGACTATTAGTTAGTTCTAGGAAGAAGACCGGTTATATAACTGTTGAGGACGCTCTCATAATAAAATATTACTTATTACAGCGCTCCCTTCCACAAAAATTGTGAAAATTCAAAATTAAGCAAGGCTATCAATAATAATAATAATAAGATCATTAAAAGGTTGGTTTCATTCACGTTGTGGCGTAATTATTAATAAAGTATATAAATGATAAACATAGAACACAATAATGTAAGAACAAACAAATTATAAACATAAGCCAAAATTGATTAAAGTTGGCAAGTAATTAATCAAAAATGTTAATAAAAAAATATTATAAAACATTGAATAATAAATTTATGTTAGAAATTATTTTTATTATTAATATTAATATAAAAATAAATTTAAGAGATAGCTATTTAAAAAAATTATATTAGATTATTAATTACATTTAATTCGCCATTAACGCTTTTAAAATTTCTCAACCCTTATATGATATATTACAAAACCACTGATATGAAATAATAGATTTTACACGATAGAAGTGCCTCCCATATCATTTGCAAAAAACCCACTGTAGCCATTACCTTAGTATCTTTTGGTTTTAGCCCCGAGAGAGCTAGAGAGTTTCGGTTTATTTATCAAAATAACCGAAATCGTTTTTTTTTTAAATAAACGGTTACTCGAAACTGTTAAAAAATGACGAAATAAATAATCAAAAAAAAATTACATAACTAAAAAAAAATAACAACAAGGACAACGTTTGCGGCGAAAGCGTTTTGTGATAATCGAAGGAGTTTCGGACGCAAGTGTTTAACCCTAAAACGGTTAAAGAGAAAGGGTTGTCCAGGTATTGGAGCGGGAGGGAATGCCACGAGAAACGGGCTTTCAGCCATCAGCTCAACCGAGCGGTGTTGCTATTATTCATAGTAATTTACGGTGCGTGTCTACAATTCTAATAATTAATATTTCAAATTATTATAAGCAATAATTATTATCTGAAAAATCATACAGATTGAATAATCTTCCGAGAAAAAATACATGCTGCCGACGGGACTCGAACCCGCGACCTTTTGTTTACTGGACAAGTGCTCTACCACTGAGCTACAGCAGGTTATTCATTACCCGCCAAATTAGTCAACATGTACTAGTTCTTCAGACTACAATCATTGCTTATTACATTTTTTCTCACTGGAAACAACCATCTTTATTTTTGTGGGAAAGGCGTTGTAAATGCTAACTCTCTCACTAGATGGCGTCGAGATTCTATCGAATCTACATTTTATTGTAAGAATATTTTTTACTTGCCAGATATTATTATTTTTAATGATTAAACTAATGTTTACAAGACAAGATTTTTTTTATGCATAGCACAAATATTAAACAAATTATTATAAGCAATAATTATTGTCTGAAAAATCATACAGATTGAATAATCTTCCGAGAAAAAATACATGCTGCCGACGGGGTTCGAGTCCCGCCGGACATTAGAAGGGTGCGGGTTCGAGTCCTGCCGGCGACATTTATCTTTGCTCGGAAGGTTTTTTTCAATTTGGATGAGTGTTTTAGATTAATAATTATTGTTTATAAAAATAATAATTGTTACCCTTTGCGCTATGAACAAAAATCTTGTCTTAAGTTTTTAAGAACTTTAGTTTATCAATTAATAAATATTTGACAAGTCAAAGCAATTTTCACCAATAAAATGTAGACATAATTTGTCTCAACGCCATCTATTTGAGGGATTTAGTCGTTACAAGCCTTTCTCATACTAATAAAGTTGGTTGTTTACAGGTGAAAATATAATAAAAACAGTAATTATTAAATGGAACACTAGTATATATTGATTAACTTGGCGGGTTTGCGATAAGCCGACGTAGTTCAACGGTAGAGCATCTAACCGGACATTAGAAGGGTGCGGGTTCGAGTCCTGCCGGCGACATTTATCTTTGCTCGGAAGGTTTTTTCAATTTGGATGAGTGTTTTAGATTAATAATTATTGTTTATAAAAATAATAATTGTTACCCTTTGCGCTATGCACAAAATCTTGTCTTAAGTTTTTAAGAACTTTAGTTTATCAATTAATAAAATATTTGACAAGTCAAAGCAATTTTCACCAATAAAATGTAGACATAATTTGTCTCGACGCCATCTATTTGAGGGATTTAGCCGTTACAAGCCTCTCTCATATTAATAAAGTTGGTTGTTTACAGGTGAAAAATATAATAAAAACAGCAATTATTGAATGGAACACTAGTATATATTGATTAACTTGGCGGGTTTGCGATAAGCCGACGAAGCTCAACGGTAGAGCATCTAACCGGACATTAGAAGGGTGCGGGTTCGAGTCCTGCCGGCGACATTTATCTTTGCTCGGAAGGTTTTTTCAATTTGGATGAGTGTTTTAGATTAATAATTATTGTTTATAAAAATAATAATTGTTACCCTTTGCGCTATGCACAAAAATCTTGTCTTAAGTTTTTAAGAACTTTAGTTTATCAATTAATACTTATATTAAGGTTCACTGACACAACTCGTTCAACTTCTAAGTAACTACCTCTCCTTCATATAAAATATTTAATATGAATAGAGTTTTTTTTAATTTTTTAACCTTCCAGCGGTCAAGCGGCGTCGAAACAACCGTGTACGTCCCTTTCATCCCAGTTACGAGTTTGTCTTGCATCGTATTCCTCTGCTCTGGCCGGCAACCTAAGATAGATATATGTTTTATTTTATTTATTTTCTATTCATTTGGAAAATCAACAGTTTACAATAATTATTAAGAGGAACGGCTGCACGGCCTGTTTCATACATAACATAGTTTTGGATTTGAGGCCAAAATACTCACCTAAACCTAACGATCTTTTTTTTTTATTTTTAGTACGGATTATAAGCAATTTATTTATTATTGTCTTACATTATGAAATACAGGCCATTAAAGGAATTGATTTTTCGCGATTTTAGAGGCACCTTTAACAATTATTTGAGGGCTAAGGGTGATTTAAAAAAAAATTATCTCATCTAGTTTGAAAATATGATGAAACATAAAATAAATAAAAAATTTAAAATTTAAAATAGTGGAGCTTAAATTAAATTAAAAACGACAAATTTACGTTGCAACAGAAATTTTTCTTACGTAATTTAAAATATCGACCGGAAAAACGTTTTTATAATGTTTTATTTATAAATTTTTATTTACGCAGCGCAGCCGTTCCTCTGAAGAATGATAAATATGTGTAACAAATGGATTAATAGTAGATTTTCACGTAAGTATTTAAATTATTCAAAAAATATATAAAAGTTACAAGGTTAGCTTGTGGGGTTAGGATGATGGGAGGGAGGGGAATGGAATAGATCTAATCTGTGTAGAGAAATATGTATGTATTAATATATGATTCGAATGTTATTTATTGATTTTAGCTTTTAAATTATCAGAAGCTGAGTTAAATAAGTCAAACTCACTGTATGCAGTGTTAAAAATGTGTGAAGCGAGGTGTATAAATGTGTTTTGTTTTGAGTTAGCCTTGCATTGAGGGAGGCTTAGTATATAGTTTCATCGGGTCTGTCTGTTAGGCACTCTTTATTGATATAATTCATAAAAAGAACTTTATTTACGTCGCTGTTTTTAATATATAAATATCTACGTATTTCACAAGCAAAGCTTCCTTCTTCAAGATAAAACTAATAGTAGATTGTTTATCTTAATGAAGGAAGCTTTGCTTCTGAACCATCTAAATATTAAAAAAATAATGTTATAAACAAAGTTCTTCTGTTTAATTATATTAATAACGACGCAAATTACACATCTTTCGAAGAAACTCTTAATTGAATTCCTTCAAGTAATTCAGGGCAATCTACCACAGAGGCGCCTATTTTTGTAAAAACAGAAACAATAACGAAGTAATGAATATATTCATTCCCTTTCACATATACCGCCGGCGCTGCGCGTGGGGATCAAAGTTCAGTCAAGCGAAAAACAACTAATCGACTATATGCTTCTAGCTTAGCTGCCTAACCAGAACAATCAACCACTGGGGAAGCATTGAAAGAGTCTTGCAAAATTGATTTCCTAAAAAAGGGAGCAATTGAAAACCGACAGCGCATCCTGCACAAATAATGAGTGCCATTATAAACAATGACAATGAATCTTTTTAATTATTTTTAAATAACATTATATTTATAACTCTAGATACTAATTATTATTGAAAACAATTAAAATACAACGAAAAACCAATTTTGCATAAAACGTTTAATTATTCCATATAAAATTCGGTTTAATCTTTCGTGGGTCGATTAGGCTACGCGCTCTGTTGGTGTACCTCTTCAACACCACAAGCAATTTTACGGTTAGGTCTGACTTGCGCCGTGTTATGGAATAATTAAATAGTTTATTTCAACTTCTAATATAGCAAACATAGTTGAAAGGTCCATAAGTAAAACAACTTTACAACTAGTAAATCTGTGAAAAGATTTTCAAAAATATAATTATAGAAGATAATATTAACAAATCCTAAATGAAATACGAAACTAAATGAAAAAAAAATTATACCTTTTTACAGGCACTAGTTTACTACATAAAAATGGAACCGGCATTCGACTGGATAACTTAGAGGCATTGGAAATAAGGAAAGCCAAAAACACTAATAGTAGGCTCATAAATACTCAAATAAATTTAAATAAAAGTTCAATCCTTAAATTATTCCCAATAAACAAAGTACTCACCCTTCCCGGTCAGCAGGTACCTGCTGATCTCCCACCCTTGGCCCTTCACTCGCCTGTTTGTATCAATCTATAACACATGTGCATCTTAGTTCATAGTTTAGTTGTACACTGCCCTGAAGAAGCTACGGTAATAGCGAAACCCGGTCGGCTAATTATAAATAAAAGTGATGTAAAACAAAGTTATTGTTATATTTTAAAATTATACCTTTTTGTTTTCTGTGTTTTTTTGTTGTTGTTTGTTTTATATTTCATTAAGAATTTCCTAAATATTCCAATGAGGTTTATAAGCTTCAATAAGTTATTCAAATAAATTGTAATTTTATTCATCTATCAAACGTATTTTAAACTGAAAGACTGAAAATGTACTAAAAAACACAATGTTACAAAAGTGGTTGCGTCGATAATGGTTCAACTTGTATAGCCTTATATTTGATTTGCACAATAATATGCTTCCTTACAAACCTACCCAATTGTAATCCATACCTAGTCCATTGACTTTACCCGCATCATTGTCCGCTGTGATTTCGTTCAGTAGGCATTAATTCGCACTCGCAACCCGCCGCAATATTTGTATTGTGTTTGTAACCGCCGCGATCTATCAGATTGTAATCCCGCCGCAGATGAATATCGTCGGTGTTCATGCTGAACTCTTATTATTTTTAAATGAATTTAAAAATATACTTGGTGTTCATCACTTTATACATTGATATTTACATGTTTCGAAAGCGATGCATCGTCAGGAATATATGAAGAGTAAAACATAATTTTAAAAGTAAAAATTTCAATTTTATCTAATTGTAAACCGGTTGTATTTGAATGAAAAAATTTTAAATCTTTATTTATGTCAAATAAATGATTGGTTCCTAAAATATGTTTGGCAAATTCAGAAAATTAATTCTTATTATTTTATTTATGTGCTCAATGCATCGACAGCCAAAGAAGAGGCTTGTGGAGAAATAAGAATCAGGGGTAAGTCTTTGGATCCCATCTTGCCCTACCTATTTTACCCCTACATATTTTAGCAAATCAATTTTAATTATTTTAATTGTGATAAAGTTAATTTATGAACTAGCACACCCACCTACTAATTTTGTAATTTAAGAAAAAAGGACTGCTTTAAAGTCATTCTTCCCCGGAATCTCATAATCCGTGGGTGGAGTCATCAAGTATTCATTGGCGCTCACTTCGTCGACGTCTCCAGCTGTCAGCTTTTAATAGAATTTTCACGATTCTTCTCGCGTCAAAAATGGAAAACAAAGTCTTTAGTCTTTTCCTCGGAATAGGAATCTCGAATGGGGAGGACTGTGGATATTATGGAATATTTCAATATGCTATTTCACCCCGTATCTTAATTAGTATTTAGTTAAAAAAATTACTCTAACAGTAACTCCACACTGGAGGCACTGGGGAAATAATTTCCATCAAGGCCTATATCGTATTTGGGGATGCTGTGTGTGGGGTCTTTTAGAGGATAGGAAAGAGTGAACCTCTATCTTAAAGAGACCCATGTTGTAGGAGGGAGGAAACATAGAAGCCGGCAGATCATTCTACAGCCGAGCTGTTGAACATTAGAACGAGTCGTAGAAGCGACCCGTTCTCATGTGACAAATGTTAACAATGTACTAATGATGAGCGCGCGTTCGGCGTATTTCCCGACTGTGCACCGGTACCGAAGGGATCAACGACGCTAGTTCCTAGGAGCATCTTTCATTGCAATACCAATAGAATAAGGACAGCACTCCCACCTGACGTCTGTGCTCCAAAGATTGCAATCCGTTTGTTTAGATAGGCGAATCTATTAAACGTACCGCCTGTTTCTGCACAGAGGCAATTTTTTTTCAGACATTTTGGAACTCCCGACCAGAGGTGGCTGTAAAACCTACAGTGGGGCGCACTTTGTATAGGGTCAGCAGTATCTGCTGGCTCTGTACAATACGCCCTGCTTCTGAGAGGCTAACTTTACTCCGGCTTCGATGGAGTCCCCGTATCCCCTCGTTTTAGCTTCTTCCCCTAAATGCGTGGAATTAGGTGGTTTTCCCCCCGGCACACCAAAACTTCATCGCTTTTATACAGCTTTAAAGTATGTAGTTAATAATAAATGGTTTATTTTCTAGAGCGCCATTTAGCGATTAAAATCAATTCAAGGGCGCTTTACATTTTGTTTCAAGATTGTATTCCCTTTTAAATAAATAAGTTTTTACGAACTTGCTTACTGACCTCAAAATAATAGGAGGTTATTCCAAGAATGTGTACCCAGTACATAAAAAGCTCTGTCCCCAAATTTAGCAGCATTCCTACCAAAAGGTTCAACCAGTCTGTTCGACGCATCAGACTTGGCCGACTTGAGCGTGAGTTGCCTCTGAGTAAGATTGTCCCTCACGCAGAGATCAGTCAAGTATGATGGTGCCAGCCCGTTCATTTCCTTATATACCATAAGACAAATTTTAAATCAAACTTTTTCTACAACAAAATTTAATAGTATCTACTTCTCGAAAGCTACAAGATTGCACCAGTATCTCATTTTCGATAAAAATGCCGTCGTGGTTTTATCCCTGGACCGTTCAATATCATGTTTTGTTTTCTTTTAATATTCGATCTTACTTGGTTTCGATCCTGGAATCCCTCGGTCCAGAGTCAATGAGCTTACCGTTCTGCCACAGAGGTATATTGCTATTTTGTCAGCGACCTCTGCCGTAAGTCAAGATTATAATCTTGACTGCCATCAAAATTCTGATCACACAATGGCCGGGCGCCGCAAAGTTTTGAGTTATGACGGCGGCATGATATAATTATCAACTTGCGAAGTAATCAACGTCGTAACTAGCATGGGAACTTTAGAAATCAGGGCCAGGTGGGCCTTTAAAGGTGTTGTTGTTCGGGTACATCACGCGGAGGATATTGGAGGGTCACTACAGCTTACAACCTACAACCTTAACCAAACCGGTTGGAAGTTTAGGGGTATCTTAGTAGGGTGCAGTGGCGGTTTTATCTAAAGTGCGTTTGGGCATTGAACTCTCATAAAAAGGATAAGAAACTAAAACAAACGGTGTTTTTTTTATATGTATAACGCACAAGAGTCCCAACTGCTCCCAACCGTCCGGAGCCAGTGAGACTATGGCATCCCCAATTGGGGAATGTTGTGAGGCTGAAGGTACTGTGGAGAGGAAGGAGAGGGGAAATAGTAAGGTGGGGAAATACCTGGCTTTTCAGATCTGGTCACCAAACACGGCTAAAAGCCATTTCAAGCAACGTTTCAATTATGAATGATGGTCTTTCACCAGGACGATACTGTAAGTATCTTCCACTCTGGAATGTGCGCAAATATACTGTATATTATTTTTAAATGAATTAATTGTGAAACAACACAAATTAATTAAATAAAATTTACTTGCGCACGCCGGGATTTGAACCGGCGACCTTCAGATTCTTAGTCGACAGCCTTACTCCTCAACCATGGAGGCCGTCAAATTTCATTTGATGTCATAATTTTACCACACTTTATTTATACTGTATCCCAACGGAATCTCCTCTAATATATCCCTTATAGTTTTGCTTTACTCGTACGCGTTACTAGTATTTAACACATGGGAAATACATATAAAATACCAGAGTAAAATGTAACTGGGAATTTTGTCGTAAGTCGACTCTAAGAAGGATATTACCCTGATGAATGCCTCTAATAAAGTAATAAAATATTATACAAATAGCTCCATTCAAATGTACCTGGTTAACCGTAGTTCATGTGGTATGCTTAGAAGATCGTGATACCGCCTCTGACAGTAGTTGTTTGGTTCAAAGAACTTATAGCACTCCAGGAGGTATGAACTTTTGATTCACCTCAACGTTTTTTGGCAACCACTTGCTTCCATATCGCACCTTTGGATGTTAAATACAAAATGTCAGAAAAGTCCGTTTTGTATTCTTCTACTTCTGTCGCTTCCTCATTGCTGAGGATTTTAACCGCCACTCCAATATCCCTGGTGTACAAGGCTCGTCCACTCCCCGTGATTCTTCGCTGCGGACACCGACGTTCCGGACACCTGCGAAATTTAGTCACTCCAACGCATCTGTGACCCTCCTCTGCTTCTGCTGCTTTCCACTTTGCCAGTGACCATGCGCTTTTCCAGGTTGGAGTTCTCGGTTTAGCGAGCAACATGTCCAAAGAATCTGGGAATACGCTGTATGCAGACATTTGGCAGCTTATTTGGTTTTGTTTTAATCACGAAAAAAATCTCTATAATAATAATAATAATAATAAATGTTTATTCCGGTATGTGGGGAGGTTAGTGCAGTCCCACACATTCCATATAAAATATACATGCAATAGTTATAGAAAAATATACAAAAATTATAAGACAGTAGTATGGTGATACATCACAACATAAAACAAAAATTAAAATAAAAAAGAAGAATTTAACTAAATAAGTATATGAAAATAAATCCTTTAAGGTGCTGCGGCATTTATATTGTGAGGGGCCAATATATTTGTCCAGTATGCGTCGATGCTGGAGGCTGGACTGAGGCGGGCTTCCATGATGAGGATATTCCTGGAGCTGTTTATTCTTTCCCTCATTCCAGCCACCCTGGATCTTATAAGGGCTGCAAAACCGGAAACTCACCCCTCCGTGAACATACTGGAAGCACTGCAGTATCTGGGGAGGCCAAACATTATGCGGAAGGCGTTATTATACTGTACACGAAGTCTTTCCATACTACTCTTTTTGTAGTTTGCTCAGAGTTCGCAGGTGTACAACGTTGCGCAGAAGGCAAGGAATAGAGTCCTTTTCACAGCGGTACTACAAAGGCGAAATCTTCTACTGAGCATATTTGATTTTACGCTGAGAGCTCGTCTTTGCCTATCAATGTCATCATCATCCATCAGAGTACTGGTGATTATGTGTCCTAGGTATTTAGGTATCTATAAGAAAGTTGCTTATCAGTGACAACGCAAGGACATCACTGTTGGAAGTATATATCTACACCAAAAACAATTGCTCTATGACGAAATTTTCACTGATGTTAAAGTGTTGACTTTTGGAAAGTAACCTTATGTATTGATGGTAACAAAAATGACGGTCTCCTTGGTTGTATAGCTCCTTGATATCTGCTGTATTTACGCTATTTGGTCTTTCTTACATTGTCCATTGAACAAATATGTTGCTCTCCTTGATTGTATGTCTCCGGGTATCTTTAAAATTATTTAAGAGCTACTATCATATTAAGTCTATCCTCACTGTAACAAAACTGTTCTATTGTTTTTATTTCTCAATTTGTTTAATAATTGCTGATATTTTTATATTTTTATAATATTATTTAAATCGATATTATGTAATTGGACTCTAGTATCTCTACAACAAAACTCTAATGCTGTTTTCAAATTACATTGATCACAACATGCATGAATTTTTATTGTTCTATTTTTGAGCTACATTTGTATGATGATTGTTATTTATTAGTATTGCTTGCAGTGGCTTAGCGGGTACAAGTTCCCATTGTATGTAATTAATATTATATAATAAAAAATTATAAAATATGCACGAATACACATAATCCTAAATATGTGCTCTTTTGGTCAACTCAGTCTAATAGCTCGACTTATTATAACATGCACAATCTCTACGAATGCATAATAATGCATCACACATTCAAAGCCTCTTTGAACACAAAATCAATGACATTATTCAGGTTATAGTCAGTAATTATCTGATATAATTATCAAATCTACGTGGTCCTGCGACATCCACACAACCCACCCTCACCTCCGCACCCTATCCGGATATCCCCAATTTCACCCATTGCCAACAACGGGAGATAATCATATTTATTGCCGCTGTGTAGCGCTGTGTTCACGTACTTTGCTGTGTTGTGCTGGGCGTTGTAACGTCGCTCGTAGATACGGGTAGAACGGAGTGCATGCTTACGTTGTGTCGTGTAGATTTAACCATTTAGGTAAACTCGTGCCAGTGGCGTGCGATGGTCTAATATGCAAGAAATTCTTGGGCTAATTCTACATACATGATAAAATACTAAGTAAAAAGGTAACAAGTGTTTTTTTGCACACTAAAAACCATGTCTACAAATAATCTGCAGTGTAATCTGAACGTTCCCGATAAATCATACCCGATGCATGGAAATCGAAATGTACAATTATTCTGCGGAAATTGGTCGTTTGATAAAGGGGTTCAAAAGCGAACATATGCTGAAAAACACATTCATATCCTAGAACTAAATTCATTGTACTATGTGTATTCATATTTACATAACTTTTTGTTTTTTATAATTATGCTCCTCTTACAATTTAACGAACTTTACTAGTAATTCTTAGTAATTAAATTTATAATAAACTAGGTGTGTACCCGGCCTTGCTCGGGTAGAATAATTGATTTGATAACGAAAGTAACTATCTCCAAATAAAGAAACATTCCTTGGAATATTCTATTTCATTCTAAACGTTTATTTTTTCAAAATATACCTAAATCATAAAGTTCTTAAGTAGATACGTACTCGTGTTTTCCATTTTAAAAACATTCTACCCAAAAAACCTTCTTCTTTTGAATATGCAATCTGTGGCTAACCAGAGTGTTATATCTATGGGCTAACCTAAATAAAATATGGTCTGTTCAATGTTTTTCATACTATTTTAAAACGTTATAGCAACAGTTTTACATATTATATTGCATTAAAACTACTCTCTAAACCTTCCCGCCACTAATAAGAACAAACTGTGATATTTTCAGTGAAACCGGTCCAGTAATTTGCGAGAAAATCGAGTACAAAGAAACAAACAAACTTACATTGATTTTTATATATATAGATAAGTTTATAAATTTTATACTATCCATTGCATTTTTTACTTTTATTTTTATTAACATTTCACTTGCTCAAGTTCACTACTTTTATAATATCTTCAGATTAGTATAAACTTTATGGCGTCATTATTAATAAATGAATAAAAAAATACTTTGTAATCACCACTTACTTTAATCAATTTTTATTTGTGTTTATAATTTATCTATTCTTATATTATTGTGTTCTATGTTTATCATTTGTCTATACTTAACATTCTTATTTTTATAGTATTCTGCATATTCCTGATGAGGAAAGCATCGCTTTCGAAACATGTTGATATTTATATTTTGCTTTTAACCTACCAAACATGCAGATATACAGATGGGTATGTATATGTACGTATGTGTTATGTATGTATACAAACGTTTATGTACACATACTGTGTACTCCACCTGAGCAAAAAAGGGAATTTTTCATTTATTTTTTTATTTTTAAATATTTTTTTTTTGAGATACGAGATGGTAACATATTATTTTTCAAGCTTCTTTAATAACAAATACCACCTTTGATGAATGTTTCGAACTTTGATAAGAAATATTAATTACATTGTATAACCACTACTCATCTAACTTCATACTTCAAATTAACTGTTATGTAATATACTTATTTAATTATTTAGGCACATTACACGCTTTTACATGGACATTTACAAATAAGTTCGTTCAAAATAGCATTCTTATTAGTGACGGCAACGTTTAGAGAGTAGTTTGAATGAAATACAATATGTAAAACTGTTGCTATAACGTTTTAAAATTGGTATGAAAAACATTGAAACTGCCATGTTGTATTAGGTTAGCCCATAGATATACCACTCTGGTTAGCCACAGATTACACATTCAAAAGAAGAAGGTTTGTTTGGGTAGAAAATTTTCAAAGCGGAAAACACAAGTAGGTTTTAGATTAGAAAAAATAAATGCTTGGAATGAAATAAAATGTTACATTGTTAAGATATTGTAATAGTCGTCACAAGGCATTACTTTTGCTGTCAAATCAATGATGGTACCAAAGCGACAAGCAAGAATTCACAACTTCATAACTTTATTCCAAAAAGAAAAAATCCCGAGCAAGGAAGGCCGAGTACATCAACTAGTAAATTTATAAAAATAAATTGAGAAATAAAAAATCTATCGGAAAGAGCTGCAGACACATCTGGGACAAAGATATGAATTCTTACTTACTTCTTTTACTTTTTGCATCGCAGTTACGGTAGCGCGGAACGCATGCGCTCGGGTGTATTTTTGCGCTTTACCATGAGCACCATTACTTATGTGTGGTTAAATACACAGGTGGCATTAAGGTATCATAGCATTACTAATAATCTCACAGCAAACCCACGTTGTTTCTTGAGATTGGGGTTAGAGGATTTGTGGTTAACCCAGCAACATATTTATTATGTCATTTGGGGAATCCTTTCAATACTGATTACTAATTTAACTTTACACGTTTTCTTGGATATCTCATCTTGTTTGTTACATTTAACAGCGTCTGCACGCCACTGAAAAACAATAGAATTATAATAATAATAATAAGATTTTTATTACAGAACGTGGAGAGGTTGGTGCAATCCCATATATTCCATATGGTTATATATATTGTATACAAATAGTGCTTCAAACAAAATGTATAAAATAAAGAACATACTAAGATAATAAGGTGAAAGTGGTAAAAAAAAAAACAGTGTTATGTCGAACGTGGTCCTAAGTGAGCTCGGACCCAGCGCTCGATGCGGATTGGCGCTTGAAGCTGGTAGGCTGCGGTTACCACGGCGTTCTGTCATTAGCCGCACCCTGGCTCTTTGTGACTCGGTGTTGCATTCCAATCCATCCATCCGTTGCTCTGTAAACAATTCCAAATTGCTGATGTATCTCCAATATCCAAATATCATTATGAAGGCGTTATTATATTGGATTCAGGGGTAATGGCACTGTGTCTAACAGGTTTATTACAAGATCATACAGATTGTATTGAATAGTGTTTTTTTTTCATTTCTGCTGCATTTGTGAAATCTACGAGCGATCGTTTTGGACACCATACTGGTTCTTCTCCTTTGTTGTTCAAAATCATCGTCGTCCGAGAGGTCTTCATCGATGATGTGCCCCAAGTATTTTACTTCCTTCAATATTTGTAGTATTACCCCATTAGGTGTACAGGAAGCATTTTCTCGGGATATTTTCCCGCTTGAATACGATTAGTTCCGTCTTCTTCGGGTAATAATAAGATAAAATTTTATTAAGCATATGTAAACCATATCCAATAATGCTTTGAAAATGTTCGGCTTTATTTTAAGAGTATCAAGTGACTTCGATAATAGCATTACTATAAAAACATTCAACATGTCACTAGCGAGGAGTCATATTATACAATTCCATAGTTTGATCTCCGAATTATGTAGTTCATTCACACTCTATTGAAAGAATCCAATATAAATTCTTATATATATGTAAATTTTAGAATGAGTAATTCCTAGAGAATGCATAGACTACGATTATCTACTTTATTCATTAAATTTACAAAAATTATCTGAACGTGGAATTATTTTCGATTTAATATGTTTGTTTAATTCAATGTTTTATACGCATAACTGCTATATTTGATTGCTTTTCATGTACCTGGTAAGATAAGATAGTTCCTACCATTTTATTGTGACAATTCATCTTCAGCGTTGCAATATTATTCCTCTATGCGACGGATTCAACATCTGGGGATCAAATAGTTGGATGTTGTTGAAATATTTGACACATCAATGTTACAGTATAAGCATGCATTAGTACAGGTTTTTTCATCTGGTAGAAGTATGTTATTTGATGAAACTATTTAACTCTGGATAAAAGTGTCAAATTATGGTGTTTCTTTTTATAATACATATGTACCTTTTCGATGTTATTTGTAAATGTCCACGTAAAAGCCTGTAACTGGCGTAAATAAATAAAATATCTGATAGTAGATGGTGGCGGCGAACGCAGGCGCTGGGATGTGTTTCGACGCAATACCATGAGCAATCATGGTTAAATATTCAGGTGTCGGATTCATAGCATTACTCGTAATCCCGAAGCTAACCCAAGTTGTTTCTTGCGATTGGGGTTACTGGATTACTCGTTAACCCAAGTATATATTTATATTGTTAACGCGGATTTCCAAATTAACCGTGTGTACACGTTTTCTTAGATATCTAATCTTGTCCATTAAATTTAACAGCGGCTGCACGGCACTGGAAAACAATAGAATTGTAACAATACATTTCCAGAATCTGGCACGATCTCTGATAGTCGCCGGCTTAATCACCATTTCTACCCCTCGACATGAGCCCCGAACGGGTAGGCAGTTAATTTGCGCAATCAGAGAGGGAAATCAATGTATTGCGCAATAATTAAAGGCATTTATGATGGCGCTGTGTTTGCCACGCGAAATTGAAAAGCAAGACCGAAAATAAATTGAAATTTTCTAGTTGAGTGGAAATACTGAATTTTTCCCAAGTACCTTTTTTTTCATTTACTTATAATAAAAATAAAAACATTTTTTATGGGCGGATTTATTGCCTAGTGGTAATTTCTACCAACCAATCCTTAATAAGAAAAATAACATGGTATCATAAAAAATATTGCAACGTTCTCAGCATAGTGTGACTTTTCGCACGTATTGTGAGGAAGCAGTTAAACAAATTTGTATAATAATACAATAGTATTTTTAAATAATATCTCGGATATGAAAGGGATAAGAGAGGAAAGGGAGGGAAAAAATTTAAGGGGTGGGAATTAACCATTATTATGCAAATGGAAAGAAGAAAAGAAATTCTTCACTTGAAAATGGATTTTGAGGGAGCATTCCGTTTTCATAAAATTTTTTGCCAATGCTTTTTCAAAATTAAATATTTGGCATTACTTTTTGTTCAATGTTCCTTTCGACAGCTGAGAATACATTTTTGCGAGGCCTGTAAAAGTTTTGTTTATTTATTCAATTGATACAATCCAAGGGTCCTAACCGCTCGGTTCTTGTGAGACTATGGCATCACCGATTGGGGAAGTGTTAGATAAGGGGAGGAGATAGGGAAGACTAAGGTTGGGTATACTTGCATTAAAAAGGTGCTATGAAATGTTGGTAATTTAATACAATAAAAGATATTAAACATGTTCCTAATACTAAAGCATCGATCACGCGAAGCGATTTCGAATGTCTCTGAAACTTAGGTTGTGGGTAAATCTCTAAGATGACTTTGATAACAGTTAATTTATCTTTCAGATGTGGCTGATGCAACATTAATATATGGTATTTGCAAATCTACAAACACGAATACATGATCTCAATAAATATCACAAATGAGGCGCCATGTTACAATAAAAGTAACAATTAATTAAACTCAAAAGAGAGAGAGTAAACCGGAAAAATTCCTGCATACTAAACTGTCTGGATTCCAATAGAGACCATTGAGTATGTTGCTGTCCGTTCATTGAGTGATCCTTCATGCAACGCTATCAACCAAAGACTGCTGGTCTTATCGAGAATCTAGAGGATCATTGCTCTAGGCCGTTTTTTTTACCGTAACTCTACTCAGGGAAATAATTTCCCTCTGGATCATAGGAAGGAGTGAATTTGGTCTTGACGAGACCCATGATATAGGATGGAGGAAACACAGAGGCCGGCAAATCATTCCACAGCCGAGCTGTTGAACGCAAGAACGAGTCGTAGAAGCGACCCGTTCTCGTGTGACAAATGTTAACCATGTGCGCGCCTTTGGCGTGTTTCCCGACTATGCACCAGTAACAAAGGGATCAATGACGCTAGTTCCTCAGAGCATCTTCCATTAAAATACCGGTAGAACAAGGACAGCATTCCCACCTGACGTCTGACGGATTCAAACGGACAAACCCGTTCTGCACAGTCAATGGTATTTTTCAGATATTTTTGGGCTTCCGACCAGAGGTGGCTGTCAAATTCTACAGTGGGACGCACTTGTGATTTGTACAGGGTCAGCAGTTGTGTACTATTAAAGTATCTAGGCCGTAGGGATGTAGTCGCATCATATTATGAAGGTTTCGAATATCAACATAGAAAAGTCCGGCGTAAATTTTTGTATAAATGCAGGCCTACTAGCGGAAACAACAAGTGGCGATCAAACGTCGCGGCGACATAGCAGCCTCGAAATCGCCCCGTGTGAGCGAGGCTTAGGACTAGGAAGTTTGCAGAAAAGCTTAAAGCTTCCATGCAATATGTTTGTTGTGAAATGTAAACATGTTTGCATGAAGTTTTCCGAGCTGATAAAATAAATAAAAATCCCATACTTTCGTGCTTTAACGATTTCACAGCATGACGTTACTTCCCTTAATTTATCTGTTATTCTTTTAAGAGTTTGACCTATTTACGTTGGGTGTACTTCGTTGAAAACATTGGACTTTTATTGTTTTTTATTAGTAACAATGTAATAGATAACTTCGGAATAGAACTTTCATGGATACAATCTACGTCATCTTTATATTAAAAATATAAATATCATATAGAAGATTGGAGTCGAGTTCAGACTTAGAAAAGACGAGATGTTGAACGGAGGGGAGGCAATTTTAGATAGGGAGGATATTTGTTTGCAGAGAGACAACCAAAACATATTTTTAGGCAATTATTTTACACATTGTAACACATTTTCATAACTCCGTGTTCAGAAAAACATATTGTTTATTTAAAACGTTACTTGACGGCCTCCACGGTCGCGGGTTCAAATCCCGGCGTGCGCAAGTAAATTTTATTTAATTAATTCGTGCTGTTTCACAATTAATTCATTTAAAATAATAGTGCATTTACGCACGTTCCAGAGTGGAAGATACTCTCAGTATCGCCATGGTGAAAGACCACCATTCAGAATTGAAACGTTGCTTGAAATGGGTTTTAGCCGTGTTTGGTGACCAGATCTGAATAGCCAGGTATTTCCCTATTTTCCAACCTTCCTCTTCCCCTTCTCCTTCCCCTCCCCAATACCTTCTACCTCACAACATTCCTCAATTGAGAATGCAATAGTCTCACTGGCTCCAGACGGTTGGGAGCAGTTGGGACTCTTGTGCGGTATTCATATAAAAATAAAAAAAAAACTTTATTTTATGAATAAACAACATCAGCATACCTAATTAACATAGCGAAGCTAGCCGTTCGTACCTACCTAAAAATTAACAGAAAATTTTGAAACTTTTCATAGTCCGCGACATTCTAAATAATTATAAATATTTGTAACTGTAAATAATTGCTACCAAAAATCTCAAATAAAACCTACTCTTATTCTGCCAATAACCTTCTAATAAATATAATGTCAATGACAAATAGGATTTAAACAGTGAATGCAATATCATGCGATGTGCAGCGTTTTCTAATATTTTCTCCTGTGCGTACAAAGTCATATCATCTTAAGCGAAAACTTTGTAATTTAACGTTTTAATCTGGAGTGACCTGCCAGGTAAGTATGTTTCTGTATCTGTTTGTACATAATAAGATAAACACTAGCAAGTAATATTTGTACAGCACACTTGAGGTGATTTTTCACAAAAACGGCGCTATACAAGTCATCAAAGTATTATTATTATTATCAAAATCATCTAAACTTTTCATCACTACAGCTTTCGTGCCGCACCATGCGGTAACATAGCCGTGCGGTAACCCCCCCTTTCACATTACCTTAACATATACGTATAACACGTAAATATTTGTTGTCTACGGATTTCCCACAGTTACCTAAGCTTCTCAAGGGCGCCATATTATCATTTCCAAGAGCACCTTTGATAACTAAATAACTAACTAACGATCACGCCGTTTCCCCGTAAGGGTAGTCAGAGAGGACGGACCACCCAACAACTCGATCTTGGCAAACACGTCTCGCTTCATTCACATTCATACATCGTCTCATGCATATTTTTTTAAATTCAGATTTTATTTATTTATAATGTTTTACAAAAGTCTAAAAAAATGTGACCTTACTGGAGTACCCCGTTCTAAGGTCACATTGTACATGGGTTTGTGTATGATTTACAAACTAGGTCATGTTTTTTGTTTTCTTTAAGTATGTTAAAATGTTGTGAGAGGAAAAACATAAAGTAATAAATGAATAAAAATTCTTAAATCTAGAAGAATTTCCATGAGCGTTGATCTCAGGTTAGGCTGCAGAATCATATCTATATTCTTCCTTCCCGTATCCAGAATCTATATCTTAACACTTCTTTTGAAGCCGGTAACTTTTGTAGTGGCTTTTATCGTCAGAGGGAGCTTGTTAAAGAATTTTATAGAAACATATTGCAATCCAATTTAGTTTTAGGTCAGTTTAATGTATGTTGTAACGAGGATCTTGTGAATCGACCCAAGTCTGTACGTGCAAACTTATCCTCGATCGTGCCATGTCATCCTAGGGCGTACACGAATTCTTATTCCATTCGCGTTCGCGTCATATATTCTCCGATCACTCTTTTCATGTTAATAATTAAAATTATTAGAAAAACTACTTATTGAAACTTAAATACTTCATTGTAATATTTAATCATTGAAAAAGATATTATCGACAACTGAAAACAGATAAAGACACAGAAAATAAAAACTTATCTGTGGCAACTGGAACCCTGGATTGGAGATTCAACTATAAATAATTTATCTTGTCAAATAATAGAACGTAAGTGTCCAAACGCACACAAACAAAAATGTTGTAAAACATGGACAACAACAAAAGACATCAACCTTTTCGTGCTGTAGTAGTATATCTCCCCCATTTTATTTCATATTATTTTATTTATTTTTTTATTTAACTTATCTTCAAATGGTTTTTTCTCACAAGAAAAATTATTAAAATTAAAAAGATTTTTTTTATATTTTATTTTATCTCATTTTCTATTGCAACCTTATTATTAAGTATTATATAGTAAATACATTTAAGTAAAAACTCGCTTATATGAATAAATACATATACAGAAATATTAAAATAATACTAATTACAAAAAAAACTCATTTTTCTACTGCCACTAACTAACACGAGTATACCCACGCACTGGAGTTGCCTGTGTGGGATTTTTTTGTTGTACATAAATATAATATACATAAATTTACATATATTTGGAAAAAAAAAATTACGGCACCGATTTAGTTCATTATTTTCTGTTATCTGAAAATAATAAAAAAACACTTGTTTTATAACCTTTATATTTTTGTAACAAAAAATGTATAAATAAAATAAAAAATAAATACAAAAAAAATCCTCTAGTCTTACCGGGACCAATATCTTTACCAATTGAGCAATTGAGACCTAATTACATTCGGTCATTTTTATCGATCGCATATTCTCAATGTGAATTACTATCATTATCCTCAATTAATTTCGATATTTATTTTGGCTGCCATATTTTTTAACCGAATAAGTATGTTAGTAATAATAATAATAATATTTAGATGACTTTTATAGCGCTGTTTTGGTGAAAAATCACCTCAAGGGCGCTGTACAAATATATGTATTTTGTCCTAGGCTCTATCTTATCACTAACTATGAACAATCTGTTATTACAATTTATGACTACCAAATCGCTTTCACCAGTTCATCGATCTGTAATACCAAACGAATGTACAATGCATTTGATCAATGGACGTGATACCGTATTAAAATATACATGTTATTAATTTTACGCAGATGCAGATAGTATTATACAGGACCATACTTAACTAACTAGCTCAATTGGTAAAGATGTTGGTCCCCCTAAGACTAGAGGATCTGGTTTCAGAGGGGAAGATACTTTCATGATCGCCCTAGTGAAAGACCACTACTTGAAACGCTGCTTGAATTGAATTCAGCCGTGCTTATTGACCAGATAAAAAAAAAATTACAGTAACTACAAACAGGAGGCCCTGTGGGGGCATCTTTGAGGAAACACAGAGGCCAGCAGATCATTCCACAGCCGAGCTGTTGAACACAAGAACGAGTCGTAGAAGCGACCCGCTTTCATGCGACAAATGTGAACCGTTTGCAAATGTTGGGCCCGCATTTGGCTTGTTTTCCGACTGCTTACCGTTGCCCAAGGGATCAATGGCGCTAGTTCCTCAAAGCATCTTCCATTGAAATACCGGTAGAACAAGGAGAGCATTCCCACCTGACGTCTGTGCTCCAAAGATTACAATCTGATTGTTACGATAAAATTTGAATAGCCAGGAAGGTACTTCCCCACCTTCCTCTTCCACATTTCCTTTCCTTCTCCACGACCTTTAGCCTCCCGATTGCGGACAATTGGTGAATGTTGCCACAGTATCAGTGGCTCCAGGCGGTTGGGAACAGTTGGAACTCTTGTGCGGTGTTCGCATTTAAAAACGTCGCAGGTGCGAACATTACCTTTTTAATTTTCTGTGTCTTCATCTGTTTAAAATTTTCATCAAGAATTTTTGATAATATCTTCTAAATTTTTGAAATAACAATTTTGTTTTCCATAATAACAACGCATTAAAACGCGGTTTTTCAAAAATCGTTTGTGAGGTTAAATATAAACCAACCCCTTGATAATAATTTAGAGACCGGAAAACTTGAACTCCTTTTCTTGATTGAGAGAATTTCCGTTTTCAAAAAGCCAGTCAAATGCACAAAGGACCACTTTGTAGAACTAACTTGAAGCGCCGAGACTTTCAGGCGATAAAAACACTTGGAAAAAACAATATCTTTCATCGTATTTAATCCAAGGCACTTGAGATATAATTTTAACCCTTATTTTACTAGTGGGGTTAGAAAAGAATTACAGTTCCTATAATCATTTTGCTTTCTAGATCCATTTGTTATGAAAATAATCCATTCGAATTAATTAGGAACATTCTGGTTAACTTGCACGAAAACAATAAAACTAAAACTTTACAAATAAATATTTGACTGGTCAGTGGCTGAGTTGGCATCGCGTTTGGGTCTCACCCAGGCGTCGTGAGATCAATTCCTTGGCTGGCCAAGTCCCCTATTTACGACACAAGCAACATCTTCCACTTACTGTGATGGTAGTAGGAGATTTTCAAATATTGTCAGGTTATTCGTAACCGGGGAATATTTGTCTTTCTTTTAAAAAAAAAGAACTTTTTCAAACTTGACAAATCCGAAAGTCGCGGGTTCAAATCCCAGCGTGCGCAAGTAAATTTTATTTCATTAATTTGTGTTGTTTCACAATTAATTCATTTAAAAATAATATATAGTATATTTTCGCACGTTCCAGAGTGGAAGATACTCTCAGTATCGCCCTGGTGAAAGACCACCATTCAGAATTGAAACTTTGCTTGAAATGGCTTTTAACCGTGTTTGGTGACCAGATCTGAATATCCAGGTATTACCCCACCTTCCTTTTCCCCTTCTCCTTCCCCTCCCCAATACCTTCAGCCTCACAACAGTCCCCAATTGGGGATGCCATAGTCTCACTGGCTCCAGACGGTTGGGAGCAGTTGGCATTCTTGTATTATAATCACATCAACAAAAATTACAAAAAACAGTCCATTCTTTAAAAAAAAACAGAACCTACCCCTAAGACAACAAGAGAAAAAATTTAGATCGTTGCCTACGACGCCCAGATGCTCCAGCTTTTTAAGTAGAATCCTATGATCAACAGTATCGAACGCCTCCCAGAGCATCAAGTTTATTTTGTCCTAGAAAGATATGAAGGCTTTGTCCCTTCCTCTATCCAAATACCATATAATGTGGATTTTAATGTAAAGTATTGCTTTCTCTTAAATTCTATTTTTTCTACATACTCAAGAATGGATTTAACTTAATATCATGCATAAAACTCCATGGGGTCCGTACAACCCCAAATAATTGTAATATCAGCACAGCGCCGCCTGTATTAATCAGGTTAAGCTTTCCACGCGAAAGCACGAATTTCTCTAATAGACAAAAGTTCAGTTAATATATCACCGTTTACTGGGGAAAGTTCCGTGCGAGTTACAAGTAGTGTACAAGGAACTCGAATAATTATTTCGAAGAAATTCCCGTGGATACGTATACGTAGAAAGAGATACGATATGGCAGGGCGAACCACCCAGTGAATGTTATCTGCTCGCTCGACTAACCGCTTTGATTTGTCGTATTTGTTAGATAGTTTACCGGGTGGTTCTTTTATTATTTATTGTGTACTTCTGTTATGAAAATAAATATTTCAATTTAATTAGGATTTCCTTGACCCTGTGGAAATCGTAAGTGCGCCCCACTGTAGAATTTGGCAGCTACCTGTGATCGGGAGACCCAAAATATCTGAAAAAACCCTTGACTGTGTAGAAACGGGCTATCTATTTGGTAGATTCGCCTATCTTAACAGATTTCAATTTTTAGAGCACAGATGCTGTCCTTGTTATATTGGTCTTGCGCATGCAAATGTTGGGCGCGCGTTTGGCGTGTTTCCCGACTATGCACCGGTGCCGGGGGGATCAATGGCGCTAGTTCCTCAGAGCATCTTCCATTAGAACAAGGATAGCATTTCCACCTGACGCCTGTGCTCTAAAGAATGCAATACATTTGTAGAGCAATACATTTATCAAAATATCCGCACTGTTTCTGAACAGAGTCAAGGATTTTTTCCAGATATTTGGAGCTCCCGACTAGAGGTGACTGCCAAATTCTACAGTGGAGCGGACTTGCAATTTGTACAGGGTCATCAGTTGTGTACTATTAAAGTATCTGCGGGCTCTGTACAATACGTCCATCTTCGGAGAGGCTAACTTTACTCCGGCTTCGATGAAGCCCCCATACCTGAGCTGGTCATTTAAGGTTACAGTAAGCATATCAATTGAGGGCTTGTTGGGAAGATTACTTCCATTAAATGAGATTAGATTGTCATTTCGATCCCTTTTAGACGTAATCAGAAATGATTGGGTATTTGAAACATTAAATTCAACGTGGTTATTCTTACCCCAAAAGGAGACCCTGTCGAAGTAACCGTCCATTCTCTGCTTCAAACCCCTCCGAACCGATGGAGTTTTTATTTTTTGGAGAATATTCTTTCATTCATTAAACTACCCCTTGTAATCCGGCTTTGAGCGAGGGTCATAGCTCTGCCCTGAGCTGAAGGCATCATCTTCTTACTGAAGGGGTGATGGCGCCATTAAACAAGCCATCAGCGTGATAAATTCCATCGAAATAATTTTTCTACCTACCATTTGGCATATCTTTACAAAAACTCTCGGCATTTTGGCTTGGGGCACTTGGGACTATTGGACTATTGTAAATAAAAAGAAAAAAGAAAAGTGTAAATACAACAAAGAAACAAAAAATATAACTTTAACCAATATAAAAGAAACAATTAAAAAGTATAAAAATGGATGTAGTATATATAAAAAAAATTGTAAAGTGTTTAAGAGGATAATGTATAAAAACTTATTGAACATAAAGGAATTTCAATTATCTACATTTGAAAATATATGCATAAAATCAGAAAAAGACAAATGCCAATTTTTTATTGAAAATCGTACACATCTTAAATATGTTTTTTCCGTGCCCAAAATAAAATACTTCATAACTACATTAAATTCATCAAGGGACAATCATTTTTCAATCGACTACCAGAAAAGATCAGATCCATTCACAACAAAATCCAAATATGATATTTAACTCTCTCAAGAAATATTTTAAATACATTTTTAACATGTTACTAATTGAATTTATCTTGCAAATATTCTGAAATTAACTTGTTTTCCATGACATTTCTTTTTCCTTTTAAATGCATATATTTGTATTTATTTTTATATACATTATTTTAGTTATGACACATCATATAAATATCTCTATATTTTCTGTATTTACATGTTTTTTCTCTTAATAAAACTGTATTGTACCTACTGCAACGTATGTACATGTTACATATATTATATTACTTGACCACTAAAAATTAATGTACACTCTTCTTCTATCCACAAGCAAATGCTTTTAATGGAAAAGTAGTTTAAAATCAGGAATACGAAACCATGTGACAGAAAAGTTAATTAATAAAAGTATGAAGTATAAAAACTTGTAAAGATATAAAAGTATGACACCTTGTAAAAATATTGAGTTTAAAAACTTGTGGAAATATCAAGTGAAAAAAAATACTCTTAACAAAAAATGTAGGAATGTGTGTTTCACCAAAATGTTGGTAAAAAGGAGAACTCCTATGATTGTCATTGCTTTATTCATGTATCAAGTATGTGCTGTTCTTTTAGCAATAGTCAATAAAAAAAAAATTAAACTTCATTTGTTTCACCATTTTACCGCCAGGGTGCTATAGCGCTGCGTTCACCACTGGCGGTAAAATCGAAACTCTTCACATTGTCAGTAAAAAGGAGGACTACATTTACGCTGGGTATGTATATAAATTTGAAATGCTCGGGTAAAGCGGGTAAATCCAGTTCATTCTGAAGTTTCAATTCGTTGATTCAACATAATTAGCGAGCAGGCACCTCCGCACCCCTCTCGCGCACCAACGTGCCGCCCCCCTATATGCCTGTCCACTGCCAATTCCCTTGAATTAGTGTCCTTTAAAGCCAATCCCCGCATAAACCTTTTGGCAACCCGCCTCACTTACCGGTACTACTGTGCCTTCGATATTACGGGGACGGATTCACACTACATTAAAGCTATGATTTGATTTAATTTTTAAATTTTCAATGTATTCTGGAATCTTAGCAAATAATTTGCTCGGTTACCGAATTGGAAGCAATCACTGAAGATATGAATAGAAGTGCCACAAGGATCGGTTCTTGGGCCAATCATATTTTTAATAAACGTAAACGACCTAGTAGAAGTCTTAAGTATTATTACTATTCTCAGATGATTCATTGACATACCGCATCCCCACATCTAAACTATTACAAATCAAAAATTGCAACAAAGGGATAATATACTTTAAAGTCTTTTAACACGAACTCGTTTTGTTGTCTGAATTTTGTTAAACTGTCGCAGTGTACAGTTATTTAGAGATCTAAACGCTGGATTACATTATTATTCATACTTTCAAATTATTAAAAACGCCAACATCTTTATCCGTGTTTAAGTATCGGTATAGTGAAGATGCGAAGATTCTAAATTATCTAGTTTTTTTTTTACTTTTATTATTACGGTGAAGAATTTGAACTCCTGTATCGCAAACTCTGAACAATTATTGTTATTTAAAAATCGTAAGTGTTCTGTGATTCTGATATTTACATTACGAGATGTCTTACGTGTGTAGTACGAAGGACAGTCATTGCAAAATAGTTTGTGAATGCCTGAGTGGATTAATTTATGATCCCTTTCTTTAGTGTTTTTTTAGGAAGTTGTTTGTTATATGTGTAGAACTCGGGTTTAATGTGAGCCGGCAAGTTTTTGTGTTAAGTGCAGAAGTTTGATATACCGGATACAAAATTCTACGCAGTTGAAGGGAATTGTTTAAAATTGTTTTTTTTTTTATCTGTAGATGCATCGAATAAAAATTTGTTAGCGGAAATGAGTTTAAGGATTTTTATTTGTTTTTATTTTCTCAATTAAGTGTGTGGTATAACCAGTATTTAGAGCTATTTATTTGATTTTTTAATTCAACTTCGAAATTATCGGTTGATAGCAAGATTTTAACTAACCGGTGAACCATTGAATGATGAATTATAATTTTTTAAAATTCTGGATTTTCCATAGAAGTATATCTTCCAATAATGCGCTATTTGGAGCCCCCATGGGTAAACCCTAATTTTGTTGGTATATACAATCGTTATATTGAAAAGAGTTTTGATATAGGTACTTATTAAATAAGCGAGATGGGTCATACATCATATCGCTATCTAAATCAAAATTAAATTAATATTTTATTAAAAATATTAATGGAAGACTATGTGTGTATGCGGTATGTAGAAATACAAATAAATTCGAAAAGTAATAAATGGAAGATAGTTATTTAAGAGATTTTGAATACCCATGGTCCCACTGCTTGAAGCCAGTGGGACCATGTCATCCCCAATAAGGGTACATTTGAGGCTGGAAAGAGTTTTGCAGTGTAAGAAGAATGTTAGAAAGTGCCTGGATATTCATATTTGGTTATCAAACATGGCTAAAGCCATTCCATGCAAAGTTTCGAATCTGATTGGTGGTATTTCACCAGGACGATGCTGAAAGTATCTATGAGTAGCCCCACCTCCCTCTTCCCCATCTCTCGCCACTCACCACTCCATTGATCATACAACATCCCCCAATCGGGGTGCCATACTCCCACTATCTCCGGGCAGTTGGTACTCTTGCAAATAAATATAAAATATAACATATGGCATATGTATGTGTTATGTAACATTTTTTTATTTCTATTTTATATATATATATATACATTTAGGCTATTGTGAACCCGGCGTCCGTCCAGCACGGTGGTACGCGAGAATAACGTACAGCCCAATATTTCACACGACTGTCAGCGACCGGAATTACAACCCGAGACGGTGGAGCTGAAAAACACCGTAACTGAACGTCGCTAATTATATTGGAAGTGAACTGCGAGTTACATAGTTTACGGTAGTTTTTTTAATATATTTTTTATGTCGGATTTAAAATCTATTGACGTTCGTTTATCGATCTCCCCAACACAACTGACGCTGCTTAATACGAATTTATCGATGCATTTATCAATGTCGCGACAAAAACGCTCTGCAATGGCAATACGGTTGCATTTTATCTATTGCATCGGCGTATTATACCATAAAAATTATACGTATTTATTTTTAGGCTTTTGTTGATTTTTTTACCATTTTTCGTTAGCCATTACAAGGGACTAGAAAATTTCTAGTTATTTTTGGCGAAATTTGCGTTCGTTTCGGTGATAATTGTATTTTTTTATGAATTTCGCGTTATTTTTAGGTAAAGTGATTATATTTTTAAGCAAGGTAAGTTTTATGTTCCTTTTTTTAATATTTTGCAACTAAAGTTGTTAGTATTTTTTTTTTAATTGTATTTTTAATTATTCATATTACAACTTTCTTTTTCCAAATCGAATAATAATAATGTATGAGACGATGTATGAATGTGAATGAAGCAAGAAGTGTATGCCAAGATCGAGTTGTTTGGCGGTCCGTCCTCTCTGCCTACCCCTACGGGGAAACGGCGTGATGGTTTGTTAGTTAGTTAAATCGAATAATACAATAACAGTATGGTACACAGCGTTTTAGACAGAGGAGTTGGCTGCGTTCCGTTTTATTGCTATTCAAGCTTGTCACTACCAAAGGTAAAGAAATATTTAGAACGTATATTAATAATATTTATGTAAATGCGACTAAAACTAGAATATTCCATGAAAAATACAAAAACTGACGTTATTTGCTATATATTCTGCTCCCCAACTCAAACACGATAAATCTTTCTCTATTGGTAGTTTTTGTAGAATAAATTTATACTTTTTTTTTGTAATTAGCTATTAATATGTATGACGGAGGAAACCAGAGGCTACAGAGAAACGGGTTGTAAAAACGACCCGTTCTCATGTGATATAAGTCAACCGTGAATTGCACCCGTGTTGTGTTTCCCGACTATGCACCGGTGCGGAAGGGACCAATGACACCAGTTCCTCAAACCACCTTCCTTTGAAATTGATGCAATGTACTTGGCCCACAATCATGGAATCACCTTCCATTCTGTTTGAGGTCAGAAAGCTATTTAGACAACTTTAAAAAGTTTAAAAACGTAATCTATTTGAAAGAGGCTGCTGACTTCAAGATGTAAAGCGGCCTTGAGATGATTTTATTCACTAAACTTAGTTATAAAAAAAAATATCATTTTAACATTATTATTATATCCTCTCTGCCTACCTCTGCTGCGAAACGGGGTGATGGTTGGTTAGTTCGTGCAATCAATAAACAAACTCAGCATTTAATTACAGCTGTGAAATCGTAACTCTTACAGTTTGGCACTGCAAAACGTAATAAAAGCTCTCTTACATGGTTTTCCCTGAGCATCCTTTGAACACAACTGTAAATATACGAGAGCCGAGTGGAGCATCTATCTACTGTACGATGTACTGTACGTACCTCTTGGTTTAGCAAATTACAGTTACTGCAGCTGTACGGAAAAGTTAATTTATACGCTGAACTTTATGTAATAGGCGAACTGTAAAATTGCGTTTTTACGTGATTTCATGACTTTATGATCACAAAGAAACTTTAAATATAGTTTTTAATCCATTTTATTTATCTCTAAAATAGGGATTATCGTACGAAGAACTAAAACGTGTTTACACAATACTAGCGTTTCACTCGTTGTACCCAAAGGTGTCATTATTTTTTGTATTCTTAAACTAGCTGGTGGGTACCCGACCTTGCTCGGGTTTTTCAATTGTCATTCATCATTGGGATGATTGGGTCTTGGTTTCGACGTCATAACTATATACCCACGTTTTATAACCAATTATGACCCTTTTGAGCAAATCTGGATCGTCGTTGATGTCATTCAACAACTCCTGAGCGATACTAATGCGTCGTTGCTTTTGCTCAAAATTTAGCAATTTCGGAACAAACTTCGCTGCCACACGTTTCATGCCCAAAACATCCGAGAAAATTGCATGGCATGAGCCGATTGATATGCCAACATCCACCGCAACTTCCCTAATAATGATTCGACGATTTTTCAAAACCATTTTCTTCACTGTTTCGATGTTTTCTTCGTTTGTTGACGTGGTTGCAACTCCAGGACGCTCATCGTCATTAACATCTTCTCGGCCTTCTGTAAAGCGCTTGTACCACTTATAAACACTTTTTTGACACAAAGTAGACTCGCCGAATACCACAGTCAATATTTTAAGTGCGTTGGAGCACTTTATTCCATTTTTAACGCAAAATTTAATACATACTCTTTGATCCATTTTTTTCAAAAGTAAAAAATCGAAAAACACCAGTTGTCAAAAACAAACCACTAATCCAAAATGGCTGATAATGCTAACACATGATAAACATATGTGTACCAACATAACAAAAAAAAATTGATAATCGAATGTACACAGCCCGCGAAAATTCAAAATTCACCTTTTCTTTTGAACAAACCTCGTATATATAAATCATAAAGTTCTGAAGTAGGTACCTACTCGTGTTTTCCACTGTGAAAATATTCTACCTAAGAAAACCTTCTTTTGAATATACAATCTGTGGCTAACCAGAGTGTTATATCTATGGGCTAACCTAAATACAACATAGTGGGTTCAATGTTTTTCATACTATTTTTAAAACGTTATAGCAACAGTTTTACATATTGGATTTCATTCAAACTACTTTCTAAACCTTCCCGGCACTAATTAAAATAAACTGTGCTATTTTCAGCGAAACCGGTACAGTAATTTTCGAGAACATCGAGGACAAACAAAAAAACTTCCATTGATTTTTATAAATAAAGTGGAATTTACGGTTTACGGTACAAATTTAAATACTTTATCTTTGTTTACGTGCAAATTTTTAATATTATTAATAATAATCAATCACCGTCTGAGAAACCTCGAAACTTTCCATATTCCTTTCCAAAGAACCAACCTCTTATGCGAATATGTCGACTATACAATCCAGCAGTGGCAGGATTCCGGATACATTTGGCAATAGTCCCCATAATTTTTCAAAAATTCTTGAATCTCTTATTTTCACTTAGCTTCACTAGACCGAAAATATGTTTTATCTTATTTTATTGTTTGTTTTGTTTGTATCATTTTCTTATGCATTTTTATTTTTTTAATGTGAAACCCTGAGTCTGTTGTTTGCATTATAAATAAATAAATAATACTGTATTTGTGTTGTCTAGACCCGAGTTGTTCGAAAGTTTTTGCACACAAGTCCACAGAACACAGAAATACTTGTATGTTAATAAGACGAGAAATGTTAAAGCTATAAAGGTGTAAATATTCCCTCACGAACCTTTACAATGTCTGGTCTGCGGTGCCCCACGTGCGGTGCATATTATTCCTGGATGTTGCGCCAGACGATGTTGACACCTCGACGGCGTGACAGTAGACGCCGTGTGAATTTTCACGAAACATTCACGAAAATTCTGTTTGTTTTATGACCGGGATTTCGCGCAATGTTGAACCTCAAAAAGATTTTATTGAAGTACGATTTATTTGCAGTGCATGTTTTATTGTTTTATGATTAAACATTACAATGAGGTTAATAAGGTTCTGTAAGTTTTCAAATAAAAGTTTAACATTAATCCTAGAAAAAGTCAAGATGTGTCCCATATAAATAAAAATCTGATATATCCATGACACTATCTAGATTGCAAATAAATTCATGAAGAATCTTTAAGTCATACAGAAAGATAGCAGCTGGGAAATATGGGAAATATTTGAACGTGATATTGTTAGTTTTTAAATCACCCTGATGAAACGAAATGAAGCGTTGCTTGAAATAACTTAATAATAATAATAATAATAACAAAGCATTTATATAGCGCAATTTTGTACTGTTTCACTTCAAGTGCGCTTTACTATAAATAAACTTAAAAATGATTAAATAACTCCATTCAGTGGTATTCCTGCAGTGCTACTTTTACATTCTATTTATACATTCTTAACATATTACATACATTCCTGCTTATTCTTAATATTACTCCTACAGTACTCCTTAGGTGCATATTAATAAAAAAATTACAAAATACTATACAGTATACATATGGCTATACAAAAATAACACATTCACAATATTATTACAAAAATAGTAACATTTTAAGATAGGAGTCGGGTTATGTTCAGCAATAACGGACTTCACATAAAAAAATTAAAAAATATATATATACGGAGGAAACCGAAACCAAACAACTACCAGAGGCTTGAGGAAATGACTTTTTATAATAAATTGAAGAGAAATTAAAATTTATAGAAAGTAGGATTTTTTAAATAAGTTTGTTTTTAAAGCACGTTTAAATTCAGTCAATTTCTGGATATTAGTAAGAAGCTGGGGGAAGTTTATTCCAAATGAGAGGGCCATTTACACGAAAAGAGCAATCATAGTAGACAACTCGATTTGATCTTGAAAGTTCAATTAGACGAGTAGTAGCATCTAGATCTGCTGACCTCAGTGTAAGCTGTCTATCACTTAATAGCCAGGTACTCCCAATTATCCTCTTCCCCATCTCTTTACCGCTTTCCCCACGTTACCGTCAGTCTCACAATTAATTCCTTTATTTCAAAAACAGTTATAAACACCAACGCAATGCAAAAGCGATAAAAAATTTCAAAAATATAGGTAGCATAATTATATAACAAAAAGGTGAAACAAAAATAGTTTAAAAAAGGTTATAAGTAGGTACATAATATTATAACACGATAGCTAGTTCGTACTTAGTTCGTTCTAGGTCATGTGGAAAACATCCACATTTCCTGCGAGGCACTTAATTAACCTAGTAAGTCAGAGGCATCACCATTGGTAAGCTAGTTCTGCACCTGGGAAGAAATAGAAAACGGTGTTGGCGGCCTCTTGTGAAATTATCAAGGACATTAAATCCTATTTCAGCCAAGATATCAGATATTGATAATACACCGTTCAAAAGTTTATAAGCCATTAGCAGTAATGCTATATCTCTCTTAGAACGTAGGCTGCAAATACCCAGGAATCCCGAGAGAAATGCTGTTTGAAAAACAGCCATGGGTAAAAACCGAACTCTCTCATGTAGAGCAATCGTAAGAATTTCTTTTGGATTTTCTCGGTGTCCTTTGCCCCCCATACCTGAGATTCACTCTCGACAATGATATGGTACATACTAAACTAAACTAAAGCAACCTTGTAACAGAACTGCAATCGGGGGATGCCATAGTCTCACTTGAGACTATTGTTCGGTTATAAAAATAAATGCTAAGACAAGTTCTTCCCAAGCGCTATGTTTTTTTTTTTTTTTTTTTAATTATTAGTATTACACTACCACGTTGACCAAAATTAAAACTCTATATTTTTTTCCTACAGATCCCCCCCGGTTCGCCATCAGCCGAGTGCCAGGGTTCGGGTTTCCCCTGTCCGAGGGCGCCCCTATCTCCCTGCGTTGCGAGGTGGACAGCAACCCTCCCGCCACCCCCCGCTGGTACAAGGACGAAGGAGAACCTCCGGTAAGACAACAGCACATTTCCCTATAGCATGTGAACATCTCAGCATAGGTTCTCGTACTGAGGTGCCAACGACACACCTTAAGAAAAATACCTCATCCGTTTACAATACCCATAAAATAAAGAAGACCGCAAGAAATGCAATTTGTGCGTGTTTTGTGATTTTAAGTATAAAATCATTCGTGCCTTAAAATCTCTAATACAAAAGTGACTTCATCATAATTTCATTTCAATCAAACGGAATGGCAAAATACAATACAGTCAGTATGGGAGAGACAGAACGTATTTTTATTTTCTGTATTTTTATTGACTCTCTCGAGACTAGTACCAAAATGTATCAAGTCAAGGGCACACTGGTTTTCATTTTTTTTTCAACAGAGACTCTGAGGGAAATTGGGGAAGGTGTATGGAGGAATATTAAGAGAAAAAGTTCTGGAAAGGAAAAGGGAGTATAAACAAACGCTGCTGCAAATTCACCAATGTACCGTGTTCTTCAAATATTTAATAATCTTTGTCCCAACCTAAATCTCGACATGTGTTTCGACTCCCTACCGTCATTTAAGAAAAATATTACTCGTAACATCAACGCGCAATCACAGCTCTCTAGTACATAGTACTATTCAGACACATTGGTACACATACACGCTCACACACAAACAAACAAATACACTTATACACTTTACATTTTTTCATATACATTTTTATCTTGACCATGTATCATTCCCTAGCATTGTACTAACCCCGCCCGGTAAAACGTATACAACAACTTACTAGATATTACACAGAGACATGTCATTGGTACCGATCCTTGTTATAATTATCTAGAACCTTGTAATTAGTAAACCTTATTTTATACGTGTATTATTTCTAAAATAAATAAAGGGTGGGTAGAAATCTGTGTCTCGGTGTGTCCAGGAGTGACGGATGTATTGTGACTGAATATACTGGTTTACACTCGTTATTTTCCATGAAAGCGATCTTTTTTTTGTTTTTATTTCCATGGATACAAATCATCCATTGCGCAACATTAAAATGCGTCGTGATATGCAGATCGTAAATATTGGATTTTCTCGTCACATCTGCACTTGGAGAGTTGTGAGTCATTCATCCGATTCAACTAGATCATTTAACGGGGAGAGGGACGTCGGAGAGTTATTATTTATTAATTCAAAATAATAAAACATAACAACAGTCTGAAGAACTAGTACATGTTGACTAATTTGGCGGGTAATGAATAACCTGCCGTAGCTCAGTGGTAGAGCACTTGTCCGGTAAACGAAAGGTCGCGGGTTCGTGTCCCGTCGGCAGCATGTATTTTTTCTCGGAAGATTATTCAATTTGTATGATTTTTCAGGTTAATAATTATTGCTTATAATAATTTGTTACCATATTTGTGCTATGCATAAAAAATCTTGTCTTATAAACATTAGTTTATCATTTAAAAATAATAGAAAAATATTTATTTAATATTTTATAAATTTACATAGGCTTAGCATTTATCAAAATCTAATCAGAAATATTACTTTTTTCTGATCGTCCCATTGTATGTTTTACAAAATATTTTTTAGTGGAGAAAACATTTTTTTTTAATGCGGATTACAAATCTTTGGTTACGTTTATTTACAAAAACGCGACGATAAATGATTAAACATACTTTCTCCACTTTAAAAATCATATTTTAATTTTAAATATTTTGTAAAACATACAGAAAAAGGTAATACTTCTGATTAGATTTTGATAAATGCTAAGACTATGTAAATTTATAAAATATTTAATAAACATTTTTCTATTTAAACACATTATGTTTATCGTATTACGTAATAAAACTATTATTTTGAATTAATAAATAATAACTCTCCGACGTCCCTCTCGTAGCCTCAGAATCCCGAACTTTTATGAACATATTACAAACATACCTTAAAAATGATATAATAACACATATATAAAACTTATATCCAATTTTATTTTATTTCACCGTGACCGGTTTCAGCTTGATATTAAAAAATATACCTTAAAAACTTTAAGTTTTATGCACTAATTATCTTCCAAGGGAGAGAGAATCCTGGTAATTTAATAGTAGGATCTACAACAAGGTGCTTGTTTTTCACGTCAGAGGTCTGCCATTGAGTTCGCCACGACTCTTCAGGGTAGTATAGTGATAGAAGCAGTCTTTCGCCTTTTGTCCAAAAAGGTTTCTTCGACGTCAGGCAGCTGGCCAGGAGGTTTCCAAAGTCATCTTGAAGTGGATTGTTACTATTCACAGACATTTTGTATTCTCTGGGGGGTTGCTGTCTCACGTCTTACAGTGGGCAGTACGATATTCGAAAGGATAGGGAGTCATTGTAACGGGGTGGAGGAAAGTGCCACTCATCGCGTGTAAAAACTTCTTACGCTTTTTAAGGTTATTTTATAAATATTCTCCAGTCCTAAAAATTATAAATATTTCAAATAAATACCAACTCTTCTTGTGCCACCAATCTTCTAATAAATGTAACGTCAATAGAAAAGGAGGATAAAATAGCAACTGTAAAAATATCTTCTCTAAGCTTAAATTTTCTAATAAAACTGTGTTCATCTGAAGCGACCTGTCAGGTAAGTATATTTTTCTGTATGTGTTTGTACATAATTAGGTAAAGAATAAAATTAATTAATTGATTAACTAAAGTTTTTAAGACAAGATTTTTGTGCATAGCTCAAAGGGTAAATTAAATAATTTTATAAAATTATTTTTATAAACAATAATTATTAGCCTGAAACACTCATCCAAATTGAGAAAACCTTCCGAGAAAAGATAAATGTCGCCGACAGGACTCGAACCTGCACCCTTCTGATATCCGGTCAGATGCTCTACGGTTGAGCTACGTCGGCTTATCGCAAAGAATAAAAAGTAATATTTGTACAGCGCATTGAGGTGATCTTTCACAAAAACGGCGCTACACAAATCATCCGATTATTATTATTGTTGCAAAATACTTTTATTTGTAAATTTGGTCGCTAGCATAGAAGACCGTTAAGAGTTCGGAGTCGCCTATCCGATTCAACTCGATCATTTTGAGAACTTTACTTGCAAAATCCTTTTGTTTTTCTTCTGTACAGCGACAATAATTCAAAGTTTATCACCCGAAGCATTGCGTAGAGTATTTCGTCAACGTTCATCAGCCCTTATAATATTATTCACATAATAACGACGTCTCGGGCTATAAATATCTCTTGCGCGATGAATTTTCGCATTTGGGCGACCGAGGAGGAGCAGAGGAATACAGCTGGAACAGGGGGTGGCGGTGGCGGTGGCGCGTTGGCAAATGTCGCTACAAATAATATCGTCTCATTCATTACGAGGTCTGTCACGGCCCGTCATAATCCAACACATTAATCTTGGGCCCGAGCGTTGTTTGCTCCATTATATCTGTTGCCAGGGCCGGACTTGGAATTTTACAACGAAACTATTGTTTTACGGCCCATGATTTTTTTTTTATAGGAATACCCCACAAGCAGTGGCGGCTCCTGACTTTTGAGTGAGTTAGAGTGCTAAGATTGAAAAATACGATTTTATTGATGTTAGGTGGGGCACTGCCCCACCTAACTGAAAAATCTTCATAATTAAAGTCATAACTAAAAAATTAAATTCATTTTCAGCTGAAACAACATCAATTAAATCGTATTTTTCAATCTAAGCAGTCTAGCTCACTCAAAAGTCAGGCGCCGCCACTGCCCACAAGAGTCCCACCTGCTCCCAACAGTCTGGAGCAAGTGACACTATGACATCCCCAATTGGGAAATGTTGCGAGGCTGATGGTATTGAGGGGGGAAGGAGAAGGGGGAGAGGAAGGTGGAGAAATACCTGGCTATTCAGATCTGATCACCAAACACGGCTAAAAGCCATTTCAAGCAACGTTTCAATTCTGAATGGTGGACTTTCACCGAAGCGATACTGACAGTATCTTCCACTCTGGAACGTACGCAAAAATACTACATATTATTTTTAAATGAATTAATTGTGAATCAGCACAAATTAATTAACGAAAATTTACATGCGCCCGCCGGGATTCGAACCCGCGCCCTCGGATGAATAAGTCGGTATACCAATCAGTGGTGTGCAGTCAATAGAGGCTGAAAATCTGTGCCTGCCCTAAGAAAATGGAGGGTAAAAATAAACTAAAATTTTAACAACAACAAAAAATGTTAATTTTCCACAAATTTTATGGTTGTTTTAGGTAATAATTATATTTAGCAATTCTTTCGTCTCTTCAGTTGAAACCTGATCAGATTCCATGTATGTAAAAAATAAACTGTCTTCATCAAGATAAGTAGTAATCTTTTGCTTTATCTCATGGGATACATCGCGCAAGCAGCGCACATCTCTTAAAAATGTACCCCATATATCGGCCAATATTACACTCCAAATTACACTCTGGATCACATGGAATATTACTGCAAGTAATTTTTATGGAAAATGGGTAATAATTGAAATTACATTGTAATCATTCCCACCTGTGAAATTACAAATACTATCTTGAATGTAATTCAACACTCTGCACATACTAACACCACGCTCAATTACAATCACGACATACACCAACACAACACAAGAAACAACAACAAACCACACATACCAAAAATACACTCAACAAAATATGGCCAAAAATCTTTAGAATATATAGCTTACACACAGTACAATAAATTACCCAAAGATATTAAAAATGCAAGCCAATGTGAAAGGTCTCAAAGTATGATGCTTAAACTCTATTATTTGAAAGAATACCTTAAGGATTAATGGTGTGATGTGTCTCTGTAATAAGTATAACTATATAATGTACCAGTGATGTGTTTCTTTATAATAAGTATCTCTGTACACTTATATTATAATGTACCAGTGATGTGTTTCTTTATAATAAGTGTCTCTGTACACTTATATTATAATGTACCAGTGATGTGTTTCTTTATAATAAGTGTCTCTGTACACTTATATTATAATGTACCAGTGATGTGTTTCTTTATAATGAGTGTCTCTGTACACTTATATTGTAATGTACCAGTGATGTGTTTCTTTATAATAAGTGTCTCTGTACACTTATATTATAATGTACCAGTGATGTGTTTCTTTATAATAAGTGCCTCTGTACACTTATATTATAATGTACCAGTGATATGTCTTTATCACAAATGCAAATTATGTTTTGTAAATGTTGTTAGTGTACTGTGAATGTTAATCATGTATTTTAAATATAAAATATGTTTGAATAATATTGAAGTGATAAATGTTCTAATAAATTTTATTGCATTTTTTTTTAATTATCACAGTTTGCACAGTTTAAATGAACACCTGTGCAATAATGATTTCTTTTTTAGCCTGTTTTTAACAAAGAGTTACGACACATTCGGTGACCGAAAAGAAATACGGTTTTTTTAAACCGGTGTACGAAGAACCGAATTTTTTTAATGAAATTTGAAAAACCTAAAATGCAGAAGTAGATATACACGTATAAGTAACAAATACCCAAGCCTGAATCACTCGTTACATTATTCAGCTCGTGACGTCATTTCCATCGAAAGCTACGTAGCTGAAAATTTACATTTCTTTAAAAATAAACAAGACGCAAAACGTTTTATTGTACATGTTTTTTAATAGTTTTTTAATTGATTTCGCTGAAAGGGTTTTGATTTCGATCGCAGTTATTATATACTAGTATGCTACATAAATAATGCTAAAGGCGCCTTAATTTGAAACCCAAAGGCGTCAATCACCCTCCAAGGCGCCTTAAATTTGATATCCCCAGGCGTCAATCAGGCTCCGAGGCGCCTTAATCCCTTGATTCGGCCCAGTTAATGTCCCAACAAACACGTGTTACGACGCAGCGTCAAGTTATACTGTAATGGCGTATTCATGTGACGTACACGATCGTCATTTGTTCCAGATGAGCCCTTTGTACACACCAATCCATCACGCCGGAACTTCCGGCTAGGTGTTCGGCTATGCCGGAAGTGTGATCGAGGTGTCGCGGGGCGGTACTACTTCCGGTGTAGGTTGCACAATGAAAGATGGATGCGAAGACTTCTAGTTTATGTTGTCCTCCAATATGCGACACATTAAATATGTTTTTTTTTATTATTTAAATCTCTTTTCGCGTCAATATTTTTTTTTCACAAATAATCTTCTTAATTCCTGAATAGATTGTTGAAAAATGTCACGGGAGACAAAATTACATTCACATTTTTTTACTCCAAATAAGGTCATGAATAACTCATTACGGTGCGTCTCTTAACACCTTGTTGTGTATAGTCTGAAATAAACAAGTGTAAGAAGGTTACAAAGGTTTTTCTTTAACTTTAAAAAAATTGTGTGTTTTAATAGTGTTAAGGAAGTTGTAGAGGAGGGAAAATATGTGTATTTTACGTCGTGTTTCGATGGAAAACCAGTTTTTTTTCGATATTCGGAGATATATTCATATTTGCGAAGGTCGAAAACATGTCTTATTTATTTATTTATTCTTAAATTTAAAAAACAAAAACAAAAACATTAGCCACTCATCTCACTAGTACAGTCCTGTGTTGAGATGAGCGGCTTTACAATTTTAGTGAAACGACATATGTATATTTTTTTCTACTAATTCTACAGTATATCTTTAAGTTGGGCTGTACATATATAGATTAGAACAATAATAATTTCATTGTATCCCAAATAACTATCAGTATCTGTGTTCCAACTAGCCAAAATCATAGGGTGACCATATTTTTGTTAACGAGAAGTAGTGAGTAAATAACTAACTAACTAACTAACTAACTAACCATCAGGACGTTTCCCCGCAGGGGTAGGCAGAGAGGATGGACCGCCAAACAACTCGATCTTGGCATACACTTCTTGCTTCATTCACATTCATACAACGCCTCATACATTCTCTTCCGTTATTCCGACTTCTGACATGGCCCGACTCGAGTATTTCATTCACATTCGCGTCATATATTCTCCTTACACTCCTTTCTTCGTTCATTCGCTCTACATGCCCAAACCATCTAAGCGTCCCTTTCTTAATCTTGCTCACTACGCTTACATCAGCCTTGCATTCTTTACGAATCTCAACATTTTTCACTCGATCATACATGGTTTTACCACACATTCGTCTCAGAGATCTCATTTCTACAGCATTCAGTCTACTTTCATCCTTCCTCTGCCAGTTCCATGCCTCACTGCCATACATCAAGGTTGGTATCAGCACTCCATTGTGGACTGCTAGCTTCGCTTCCTTGGACAACTTTTTGTTTGCGCCAACCGCGTTCAGTCCTCCGTCAATGGAGTTTCCTGCATTCACCCTTCTTTCAATATCCCTATCAGTCTTTCCATCTCTCGTAAACATACTTCCCAAATACACAAACTCATCAACCTGCTCCAAGTATTCATCATTCACAACTATATTGCATACTGTTTTCGTACTCTCTCTTTCAAACACCATGACTTTGGACTTATTTACAATCATCATTAGCTCATTCATCATACATACTTCGTTCATCCTAGATACGAGGGACTGTAGATCTTCCATACTGTTAAATAATAATAGGTAAATAGTAATAAGTAATTAATAACCAGTAAACTATAATAAGTAAATAATAATACACGAATAAAAATAATATACAATGTATTTTGTAATCGTTATGTTTTGTTCAAAGATCAAAATTTATATCCAAATAGCTCTCATCGGCGTTATCAACAATTTGTAATAATATAGTTTGTATCAGTGTTACTTTGACATTTGTAGGTAAGAAGTTCGTAGGTCTACTAAGTGGGTGCAAGTTGCCAAACATTTTGTCTCTCACTTCATTGATTCGATCATTCCAGTTAAGAGGAACGGCTGCGCGGCCTGTTTCCTACAAAACTTAATTTTTGATTTGAGGCCAAAATACCCGCCCAAACTGAATCACCTTTTTCCATCAAAGGTTATATAGCAAATGTCTAGTACAGATTAGAAGTAATTTAAACTTACATAATAAAGGCCATTAATGAAATGGAATTATCGCGATTTCAGAGGAAACTTTAGTAATTATTTGGGGGCTTATAGTGATATAAAAATGAACAAATTACCTCAAAAACTTTGAAAATATAATGAAATATAAAATAAATAAAAATATAAAGTGTTAAAGTAAAACATTATGATGTAATTAAATTTTAATTAAAAAAAAAAATAATTATGTTGGAAACAAATTTGCCATACATAATTTAAAATACCGACCCGAAAAAATGTTTTTTTTAAGATGTTCTATTTTTTTATATTTTATTTACGTAATCAAATTTACATAGCAAATATGACAAATTAAAAAAAAATTAATATAAACCATAAACCCGCAAAATAAATTTCAATGTTGCGAAAGCAAGAAAAATTGATTACTTTAAGTCCTATATTTCATAATTTAAAACAAAAATAAAGTACTTCAAATCCGTACGAGATATTTAGTATACCTTTAATTAAAAAAAAATTTAAAAAAACATTATTTAGTTTGGGTGGGTATTTTGGCCACAAATCCTAAATTTTATTTTGTATGAAACAGATTTCAGATTCTTATCAATCAGTTAAAAAAAAAATTATCTGTTAATAAGGCGGGGATGTCTGCTCCGTTTATTTATTTATTGTATAATATACGCTCTACATGGGCTTTTACATATAAAGTTAGTTATTAGTAAGACAGGTGCAAAACACATCACAGTAGGTTCAAAGATAATATATCGAACAAATACAGGAAAACATAGTGTAAGTACCATTCTATGTAATAAGTTCCAGAGGCGAAAAATCTAAATATACCTCACATTCATTGTTACTTATACTCTAGACACATATATTAATAATTATAGAGGACGTATGCAATAATCGTTTGTTTGTATTTGTATTCCGAGCAGTTGAAAATGTCTACTATATCTGAATATGTATTACCTTCTGTGTGCAGTCGAGGTACCAATGAATATTTGAATGACTCAGTCCTGAAATTACTGTTACAATTGCGGTTAATTGGTGGGAGCTGGAGTGTGTTTCGTTTGATGAGCATTCTCAATTGCCAGTAGTTATGATTTACCACTGTTGATGTCCGAACGGTTCAGGAAGCTTTGAGAATAAAAGATTTCTTGCCTGGGGTACGGCCAACCTGGTCAGCTTCGACGTCTCAAAAAAGGTGGTCAACGACTGTCTGGTGCAATTTGATGGCAGTACCCTTCAATACCTTCAATTTGATGTAAGCCCGAGTCAATCGGACTTCCTAGAAACTGAATGTCTTGTATAGGGCTAGCAGATTCTTCAATAGTGACCAACTGCGAATTCTATACAAATTACAAGTACGTCCAACAGTTGAATTTGGAAGTCACCTCCGGGCTGGAGCTCCCAAATACTTGATAAACCATCTTGATTCTTTTCAAAGGAGGGCGGTTCGTCTGATTGATAATCCGTTGTTAACAGACCGACTGCCATCTCTAATGAACAGACCCAATGTAGGTATGCTGAGTCTGTTCTACAGATATTTCAATAGAGCCTGCTCGAATTCTCAGAAGGAGATAGCAGCGTTAATCCCCCCCGCGCCGGTGCACGTGCGCGAAACTCGACGGACACGAGCGGAACATCCGTTCACAGTTGATGTTGACTTCATGAGAACGGCTCGTTTTGCCGACTCGTTTTTGTGTAAATCGGCTCGTATGCGGAATGAGCTGCCGGCGTCTGTACATTTAATCCTTTTCAAGGCCCGCATTAACAAATCCCTTTCCACAGCCCCCTCCTTAATTATCCTCACAACGTTGGCCAACCGGGTAACGATATAGTTCCCCTGTATGTGCTCAGTGGTATAATTTGCAATATGTAAGTTAAATTTATAATTTATATGCTTAAAGAATTTACGTAGAATTCTTTCGATTCTTTCAATATGGGTATAAAGGTGTCCATATCGGTGTGCAATATTCTAAGTGAGGGCGGAAAGAGGGTGCAAAGAGTGCAGAGTCTTTATGTTGCGAAAAAGTTTTGAAATATGAATTATCATCTTAAACTCTTTAAAACATTAACCCATTTAGGGGCGATTTCAATATATCGAAATAAACTCTTCGATAATTGTTCGTTGAATATCTTTAATCATATGAAAAACGGGTCAATAAACCGGCGACCATTTCACCACAAATAATATTGTCCCGAGTAGTTATTGATGAGCTAGCTTGGCAACATCGGTAATTTTAAACCATTATCCCGTCTGCTGCAATGACTGTCTATTGTTTCTACGGAATCACAAACGTCCAACGTTAAACACCCTCCCGCAAAAACTACATAGTTATTGGTTTGACCCATACCCGCCTCCTAAATTGAAAAATGAATATGATGCGAGTAAGTACAAATATTCCTTGATATATTTTGAAGGCGTATTTTAAATTACGGTAAAAACGAGGATACATACCAAGGACTAATTCTTTAGACAGATTCTCTCTTTGATTTGGTCTAAGATTACATTCACGGCATTCTTCGTTAGTCAAAATTGCGATCTAAAGTCAACGATATCCAATACCTCCAAAAAATTACCACGAGCTCTTAGAACTCATGGTCTTCGCACTGCCGCCCTGTCGTGTGCTTCTGTATCTTCAATTATGGTAAAATAAACTCAAAAGTTGTTTGGTTTCAGTTTCCTCCGTATTTATTTTTTTTTTTTATTAAAAGTCAGTTATTGCTGAATATAGCCCGACTCCTGCCTTAAAATGTTACTATCTTTGCAGTATTATTGTGAATGTGTTATTTTTGTATAGCTGCGTATATACCGTATAATATTTTGTAATTTTATTAGACGAATATGCACCTAAGGAGTACTATAGGAGTAATTTAAACTACATTGCCTACACACTTTATAATTCGCTTCCAGATATGTACAAAACCATCCAGAAAAATAAAAAATCCCAAAATGATGGTATAAAGGAATACTTTTTAAGGATTTTTAAAAATGAAAATCAGTAAATCCATATTTCTATATTTTGTTGTTCCCTTATATGTTTTCTCTTGTGTGTTGTTCTATTTAACTTGGCCTTATAAAATTATTTCTGTCTGTATGTGAAACTTCTATTTTTGATATTTTGCTGTCAATGTAAAATTGTATGTACTATCTCCTACTTATGTATTGTAAATTCCTCCCGTCCTAAAATGAGTTTTGAAACTCATCGGGATTGCTTTAGCAAGAAATAAATATATAAAAAAAAAAAAAAAAAATATTAAGAATAAGCAAGAAATTATGTAATACATTAAGAATGTACAAACAGAATATAAAAGGAGCACTGTAGGAATACCACTGAATGGAGTTAGCTAATCATTTTTTTAATGTTTATTTATAGGAAAGCGCACTTGAAGTGATATTATTACACAAAACTGCGCTATATAAATTCTTTATTTTTATTATTATTATAAACTCAATAATCGACTCACTCCACCAGCAGCTGTCAAAATGTTTTGATGTTTTGACGCTTAACGCCACCTTTAAATCTGATAAATAGCCGCTATTTGTCGGTTCGAGCTAGTTAACTATTGTTGATTTTTTATAAAATGAAGCTTGGGTAAAATCATAATATTTATTTAAAAACAAATAACAGTACAAGTAAATTTAAATATAATTTTCAAATGGAGAATCTGACAACGAAGAAACAAGTAGTCTGTTTAACTGATGGTTGGAGATAAGCGACTTGTAGGACATTTCGGTCCCTTTTATAGGTAATTTCATTGCTGGGCTCGTGTGCACTAGGTACACGTCCGGGTCCATTGTGGATGATCAGGGAACGGCAAGATAAGGTGTCCGGGTTCATTGTATTTTTGTTGACACGGCTAGATAAGTTAGAGAGCCGGGTGCGTACTATCTTCGCTTCGGGTGCATTCTACAGTGGGTAACAAGCTCAAGAGTTATGTCGGACTTAACATGGCATACTCGTATAGCGTTATTGAGAGTATGTGAAATGTAAATGGCTTTCTATTCTACAAATAGCGCTTGATAACTTATTGATATGTGGCGAAATAGCCCCATAATATATATTTTTTCATTTTATTAAAAAAAATATATTATTTATCACTCGTTATTATTTAAAGATTTATGTGCCAGGCCAAACAACGTTAAAATAGTAGTTGTAAATGTGTCGCTATAAATTTTGCTCATTTTCCCAATTTATACCACATCTTTTGCCACAAAAATACTATTTTTGCTGACAATAGTTAAATAAATTGTCCTCAATTCACCATTGAATTGGTTCTCTGTTAAATTTAAGCCAATTTAAAATATTTATTACAATATTATCCAGAGGCGGCGCACGCAATATATGCCACGCGTGCCACGCACACGGGCTGTCAGCCTTAGGGGCGGCTACAGATGACATAAATGTTCACAGCAGTTTTTTTTAAATCAGTATAATTATAATAATACCAAAGATTCTGTAAATATCTTTGCAGACTTTTTACCAATTTTATTGTAAAATTTGTGAGATAACTACAACGTGCTTCGATCAAAGTTTTAATTTTGATAAAAGTTTTGCTAACATTTAGTTTACGGGTAAAGTTATACTGCAAACAAAAACAGCTAGTTAACCATCACGAATTTCTCCGTATAGATAGGCAGAAAGAAACTCCACCTAATATTATTTAAGCACGCCTTTTATACGTCGTTCACATTAACCGTTTTAGTGCTATGCTTATTTTGCAGGTATTACTCGTATATAAATTGCTACAGATATTCTGTGTTTTTAAAATTAAAATAGTATGGTATTCAATAAAAATGTAATAACTTGGATCAATTATTTATTTTTGAAATTATGCAAGTAAAAAATGAAATTTTACGAATATTATAGTTCTAATTAAAAAAAACTACCCATTTACAACTACAAAAAATATTTTAAAATATTAGATAATTTCACTTCACAATTGTGTTTTTGAAAATGAATACGAAGATTTACTTTCTATTCGCAATCTTTTATTACGTTGTACAATAATGTCACTTCAGTCGTCACTGTCTTCATTTATGGGAACAAAGGTCTCGTCGTCCGTAGTGCCGCTGTCATTTGATAAATTACGATCATCCGTAATAGAACTAACTTCCGACATAGTGAAAAATATCGATTCACTTTAGGATGTATTTATTTCAACAGGATAAACAATAAATACGGTAACAACTATAACAGCTGTAAGGAGACAATTTAGTCGGTCCCCTCGTGTTGGTAATAACCAAGGACTTATTTACATTAATTCTCGGCACAAATAGGTTATCTTTATGAACCCATAACCATTTTTTAATTGTTTGTCGTATCATTTGGATGGTTTTTACACTCGCGACGGCCCTGACAATATTGGCGATATAAATTACGTAACAAAACTGCAGCATGTAAAATGGGCCAACTGTTTAAAATAATTCAGCGAAACTTTAATGGCGCGGTTATCGGATTTATTTTGGCAATGCCGTTAATTAAATATTTTATGTTAAGCCGTTGAATAAATAAACAAAAACATTACTGATCATTATAACAGAGGTACAGGGACAACAGCGACTGTTTTAACTATCAGCGTACTGCTGAAACAGGACGATTATAAATACAACAAAATAATACCTGGCTATTTTTAACATTGCGATTTTTTTTAATCTTTGCCGCAAAGGTGCTTTCAAAACTATATATGAAATACATTGTTAATTGTTTTCGTGTTTAATTCGTAGAACTCCAGAAAATATTTTTTTATTTATTAAATAGTGTTATTATTAAGAGGAACGGCTGCGCGGTCTGTTTCATACAGAACTTAATTTTGAATTTGATGCCAAAATACTGACCTAAACCTAAGAATTTTTTTTCATCAAAAAGTATAGTAAATATCAAGTACGGATTAGAAGTAATTTATTTATTTTTGTTTTACATTATGAAATATAGGCCATTAAAGAAATTGATTTTTCACGATTTAAGGGGCATTTTTAACAATTATTTGGGAGATAACGATGATTTAAAAAAAAAATTACATATTCTGCTTTGAAAATATAATGAAATTTAAAAAATATTAAAATAAGCATTATGGTGGACTTTAAATTAAATTAAAAACGACCAATTTACGTTGGAACACAAATTTTCCGTACTTAATTTTATATAACCCAAAAAAACTTTTTTTTAAGAATGTTTTATTTTTGTATTTTATTTCATGTAATCATATTTAAATAGCAAATATGACAATCTGAAAAAATAATTAACGTAAATCCCAAAATAGCTTTCAAAGCTGCCTCTAAAATGAATTAAAATTGATTTATTTAATGGCTTATATTTCATAAATTAAAACAATAATAAATAAAATACTTCTAATCCGTACTATACCATTAATTTAAAAAAAAAAAGAATATTCAGTTTGGGTAGGGATTTTGGCCTTAAATCTAAAATTAAGTTTTGTATGAAACAGGTTCCTCGAAGTTCTGCGAGTATTTTAATTTTTATTATTGTGACAGCTGTTTCGGGGTTTAAGGCCATTTTCAAACAGTGGTTGGGCCACATTGCGACGACTTGCTTATATGTTTTTTTTTATTAACTAGCACTCTATTACGACACTTAGCACACGTACCTTGCTTTATTTACGTTCATGTATCGTCTCATATATACTCCTCTATTAGATATTCTGACGCTTGACATGGCCCAACTCAATTATTTGTATTACTTGATCGTGACATGTCTATATCGGGCGTCCCCGGCTTCTTCTACCATTCATTATCGCGTCATATCCCGGCGCTCCTTTTGTGCGGCATTCACATTAAAAAAACTCAAATGAACTAAAAAAGCGAACTGAAAATAATAAAGCTTTTTGTCCAGTAGCGTAGCGACGTATTTTAGGCCCCGGGGCAATTCTAAACGTTAAAATGAGTTAATACTGGAAGATAAATTTGAGATAAGTAAGATAAACGATGTGAAACTGCGGCGGTAGGCCTCTGTCAAAGGAAGGTTCCGATTATCCGACCTCCCTTTCTTCGTTCTATCACTGTTATCTACTTACTGTGCGTGAATGACAAAGGACATATTTTTTGGTTTTCTTTGTGAGTGCCAAAAACTATATAATTTTTTTATAAAAATGTATCTTGAACAAAATTTTATTCAATTAATTTTAATAACTTGTTGAAGATTATGAACCTCATTGTAATATTTAATCATTGAAGAAGATAATATTAACATATCCTAGATGAAACACGAAATCGAAAAAAACACAGAAAATAAAAAGATATCAGTCGCATCTCGGAATCGAACCCAGGACCTCTGCCTTACCGGGACAACCGCTCTACCATCTGAGATAACGATCGGGTAGAACTTTGTAATCATCATAAAGATAGCAGCCAAAAATATGGGATTTAAAATGGAGGATAATATTGACAAGTCTTGAAGTTGAGATATGATATCGATGAAGATGGCGTGAAGTGAACTGGACTCATTAGCTCAGTGAGAGAGAGGTCCTGGGTTCGATTCCCAGATGCGACTGATTAACAATACCAAATTTTATAATAAATAACAATGTTTTTAACATTTTTTTTAAAGAAAGACAAATATTAGCCGGGTTATGAATACCTGACAATATTTGAAAATCTCCTACTACCGTCACAGTAAGCGGAAGATGGTGCTTGTGTCGTAATGGAGGACTTAAGCCAGCCGAAGAATTGAAGTACTTATATTCAAAGAAATGTTTTTTCTCCATCTTGTTACTAAAAAAAGTTTAACAATGAAATTTGAAGATTTTGTTACCGTTTTATTATATTTTCGAACGGTTGAAAAAACGTAATTTAGCTTACAATGAAAAAATTGAGGTTCTCTTCTAAATACAAACAGTAATGTATTTTAGAAAATAACTGAAATTCGGGAGGTGGGGGGATACAGCCACGGGAACCATTTATTGGGTAACCAACACCACTGCTGTAGGTCACCTTAAGTGATTAACTAAGTTTGCTGACTTTGCAGGGATTCTCTGGGGTTCATAAGGTGAGGTTTGTCCAGATCTTGGCACGGATGCGTCTACCCACCACCGGATTGGGAGAAGCCGACATGGGGAGACCCTCTGACCTCTCCAGCCGAACTCTTTCGACTCATTTCCCGGCACTGTAGTGGATTAGATGAATTCATATTTCCTTCACTCCTGGTCACAGTGCTCCCAGATTCCTATCCACCCCTTTTTCCACTACTTTTTTCCGTCCTAGAACTTCCTCTCTATCCCCAAAAAAACTCTCCACACAGCTTCCCCAAAGATGACTTAGCCCATGAGGGAAATTCATTTCCTCAGGGCCCCAAGTGTGAAGTTAATCCAAAAAACTGTACCACTCAAAGACACGAGCAGCACTGATGTCATTTCAAATCCAAGACCAAATGTCCAATTGGTCATTTTGCTAACAAACGATTGTGAATCATTTAATTGTTTTGAAAAGAAAGACAAACATTCCCAGATTACAATTAATCCGACAATATTTAAAAATCTCCTACTACCATCACAGTAAGCGGAAGATGCTTGCGTCGTGATGGTGGACTTAGCCAGCCGATAAATTGAGCTCACGACGCCTGGGTGAGACCCAGACGCGATGTCAACTCAGCCACTGACCAGTCGAAATTCGTTTAAATATTCTACAAATATGTTTTAAAGTATAAAAAGCCATGCGTAGAAATTGTTGTATGACGTTGCCACCATGGCAACGCCGGCACACGATGGATAGAAGTGTTGCGTTGTCATTGTGGCAACGCTGGCATACTAAAGGTTAATAGGAAGAAACTTTGTAACGGAGCTGTCAACAGCGGCAGAACCATATTGTATATATTACTTTTAGTCTTGTCCTTTGTGAGAGCTGACATCAAAATGAATAGACTGGCTCTTTTACTCTGGTGTTAGGGAGGACAGTCTGTCGACGTTATTTGAGATGCCTTGTCCGGATTGGCTAGTGTGCCACTTGTAAAGGCGTCGCCAGAAATCTAGATTTTTTATGCGATCTCAATCTCCAGTTTAGTTTGAGTCATTTCACGTATTGGACTATTTTTCATACCGCTCGCACTGTTTTGTTTACTGTTTGGTATTTTATTATTTGAATATATTAGCATTGTGTAGGACGTTATCCGTACAAAAACGTCTTTACAAGCCAATGATAGTGACGATGAAGTGTATGCCGACAATTTATCTAATTGTTCATGGAATGATAATATTGAAGAGTTGTCAGACAACGAACCGAGTGATGATGAACAAATACCAAGACCTAGAACGTTTCACCGTCGCACTATTGAAAGTGATTCTGATTCGGAGACGAGCTCAGATGAGGATGTGGACGAGTGGTCATCGTTTGATAATCCTCCAGTTCTGGAATCGTTTTTAGGCCGCCGCGGTTTGAATTCAAATGTCCATTGTCCTCAAACCGTAAGTGATGCGATAGAGTTATTTATCGGTGATGATTTGTTTGAATATTTTGTAAACGAATCTAATAGATATTACCACCAAAACTCACATAATTACAAATTATATAAAAAAATCGGGAAAGTGGAAAAATATTACTTTGAAAGAAATGAAAAAGTTTTTGGGGCTGATTATTTTGATGGGACAAGTTCGAAAGGATATAAGGGACAAGTATTGATCTACGGAACCAACAACCGAAACTCCTTATTTTGCTAAAACGATGTCCAGAGACCGGTTTCGGCAGATTTGGAAAGCGTGGCATTTTTCTAACAATGAAGATATCATAGATAGTTCCGACCGATTATGCAAAGTAAAACCAATTATTGACCACTTTTTACCAAAATTTATAAACATTTACAAACCCCACCAAGAATTAAGTTTAGATGAGGGAATGATACCTTGGAGGGGAAGACTATTTTTTAGAGTTTACAATGCTTCTAAAATTGTCAAATACGGAATACTTGTGCGAATTTTATGTGAAAGTGATACAGGCTACATTTGCAACTTTGAAATATATTGTGCACAAGGACTTAAATTACTAGAAACTGTAAAAAAACTTGTGTCTCAGTATACTAATTTATGGCATCATCTTTATATGGACAATTACTACAACAGTGTCGAAAATTGCAAGGCTTTATTACTAAATAAAATAAGAGTTTGTGGTACTATAAGAAAAAAACAGGGGTCTACCCAAATCATTGCAAATGATTAAACAGAAGAAAGGTGAATCTATTTTCAAAAGAAAAGGCGATGTACTCTTGCAAGTTTGGCAATCTAAAAAAGAAGTTCGAATGATTTCCACCATTCATTCTGCTGAAATGAAAGAAAGCCAGAACATGGATTGGAAAACGCGCAATAAAATCATAAAACCAACATCTGTAATCGAATACAATAAGCATATGAAAGGTGTTGACCGTGCTGATCAATACCTCTCATATTATTCGATATTGCGTAAAACAACAAAATGGACAAAGAGGGTAACGATGTACCTAATAAACTGTGCACTTTTTAATTCATTCGTCATATTTAATTTGGTTCATCAACCAAAGATGAAATATAAAAAATTTCTGCATGAAGTAGCATTGCATCGGATAACCGACCGAATACCTTCTGATGATGAATTAGATAACCCGGAGCCGGGACCATCGACACAACCTACGAAGCGAACACCAAAATTCGATCCTCCCGGAAGATTGTCAAAGGACATGAAAAAACATACATTAGGTAAAATTGTAGGTAAGGGTAAGAGAAAAAATCCCCTAAGACAATGTCGGGTATGCGCAGCCCACCAAAAGCGAAGTGAAACATGTTTTATTTGCCAATTTTGCTGTGTACCACTTCACCCTGGAAAATGTTTCGAACTTTACCACACTGTAAAACATTATTAGTTTATAAAATAAACATTATACCTATTTCGTTTTTTTTTGTATTTTGTTTTATTATGTATAGTCAGATCATGTTGCCAAAGTTTTGTAAGGAAAAGTGACAACCGACTGTTCCACAGTGAATCAAGTGTTCCCCTATTCTATCTACCCGGGAGAAATAAAATCAAACCCTTTCATTCCACACAGATAGACCAGTTGTTTGCAGACTGCAATGATTGTACTGTAATCCTTTCCAGTGCCAGTTTTTCGTAAGTACTTACCAATCATCCACTGCTTTTTACATGTATTTTTATTTAGTTGTTTACTCAATTGTCATTGTTGTTATATACAAGCATACTTGGAGGAATTTATGTGATACATGCACTTATAGTGTGTGATGGATTATCAACATATCAAGTGTAATGATTCCTTCAAAGAATAAATACTATGATTCATAAGTGGAATGGGATCTTCAATTAGGCGAGGCAACCGCAAAAGACTCTTTTTTGACAAGAAGCAATTAAACTTACGAGTTATTGAGTGTTCGCCTTCGGCCTTAGGCGACAATGTTCAATATTTACGCGATCAGATTTCACACATCCAGCGATTGTAAAACTGCGGGCATGGCAAATATATATTATTATTTATTATATAACTATATTATATGAATAAACATGTTATATTTTACATGGAATTTTCAAATATGGAATATTGAATGCTAATTACTAAATTAATATCAGGTTTTTATATACAGCTTTGTAATGTGGTAAAATTATGATGTAATCAAAGCAATTATAATTTATTTTTGATGATCAAATGTCATATATGATTTCTTTGAAAATTTCAATCGAAAATATTATTTGGTTTAGAAATTGTGTCAATTTTAAGAAAGCGATATATTTTTGCGCTAATCGCGAAAAACACCCGCTACAGGCTAGAGTCTATTGTTCTAAGCGCCCGATTACAATGTGTTAATAGATAATAGCAGACCGCTAGAGGCGGTATGTTGCCAGCGTTTTGACGTCTATGATATTTGATTACACTTATTAGCTTTATCAAAATGCTGGCAACATGCGTCATTAACACAATACTGCCTTATTTCCACATTTAATCGGTTAATAATAATTAGCGTCTGAGTTAGTAGGATGTACATAAATAGATTGACATGATTCGTGAATGCTGTCAACACAGTGTACATTTTATTCACACAAAAACTGAGTTGTATAAAGGCTTTATCGACTTTTTCCTTACCAAAACTTACTTTATGTTATTTCGGCCACAAAAGAGATAAACCTGATAGAAGTGTGTTGAGGGCGTGTTCGTGTGCCTGAAGTAAGCCTCAATTTTTCCTTACCTCTGACAATAATAATTTATTTTTTTATCATTGAAGATAATATTAACAAATCTCAAATGAAATATGAAACAGAAGTGACACAGAAAATAAAAAAAAAGGTAACGGTCGCATCTGGGACTTGAATCCAGAACCTCTCGGTCTATACAGGGCCTGCTCTCTAACCAATTGAGCTAATTCCACCCCATTGTTCTCCATAATTTTTATCGATATCGTACTTCAATTTAAGAATTGTTAATATCATCTTCAATTATTTCCCATAAATTTTTGACAGCTGTCTTTCTCTCTTGACTGCATGATTCTACCCGAATTTATTTGCAATCTAGATAGGAATAATGTAAGAATAGGAAGTAAGATTTGTACAGCGCCCTTGAGGTGATTTTTCACAAAAACGGCGTTATAAAAATCATTCGATTATTATTATTGTCTCGGATATTTATACCTATCCGATTTTTATTTATATTCAACATCAATTTTTCTACAAGTCTAGGATTAATATAAAATTTTTCTTGAAATAACTTATCGAAGTTTATAAATCTCATTGAAATGTTAGCGCAAATCCTGGATAGACCTAGAGGTCCTGGGTTCGAGTCCCAGATGCAACCGTCACCGTTTTTATTTTCTGCGTCTTTTCTGTTTCACATTTCATTTGAGATTAGAAAAAATATTATAGTAAAAATAATAAGTTTATAAGCTTCATTAAGTTATTCCAATCAAAATTGAATATTTGCGGCTTGGGAGTCAGGAGGCCTTGTGTATATTGACCTCATCACTTCTTTCAAATTGGTATAGATCCCACATCCATGTTCCAAAGATTATTTGTTCATTGATTCCAGTTATAAAAATATCAATAAATTAATTAATTGTCAGATTAACAAATTAATCATAACAGTTAGTAAAGATATAATATTTTGTCATATGTAATCTAATAAACCGCCATTTTATCAGTTGGATAATAGATTAAACGCGTATTTTATCACTAAATAATTATTACAATTTTGTCAGTTTTTAGTTGTAATCATTTGACATCTAACACGCCTAATGAAACTTGTGCTTTCTTTATCAGTATTATTTTGGGTATAACTCACATCAGTGTTGAGAGTGCTAAATATTTAAAATGAATTTGTTAAATGTTCCACTTTGTTTATTATTTATGTTACTCTTTGCCCAAATAAATGTAGCTCTGTCAGACATTTTCTTATTTTCTATGTTTGTTGCTATTCCATTGTTGACAGGACTAGGAGTGTTAATTGATCAGTATGAACACTGCCATAATGACAATTATATTCCCTACAATATAAGTGGTAAGAAAATCATTTTTTTTTGTATTTTTAATAATTCCAGGGGTTACGGGTTTGTTTGAAACCGGTGTGAGAGTCAATCCCGCTCAAGATCCCCAACTGTTCTCTGCTAACTGGAGCCAGTGAGACTACGGCATCCCCAATTGGGATATGTTGTAATGCTGAAGGGTATGGGGAGGGAAAGGAGATGAGAAAGAGGAAGGTGAGGAAGTACCTGGCTATTCGGATCTGGTCACCAAACATCACATTCCAGAGTGGTAGACATTTTCAGTATCGCCCTGGTGAAAGACCACCATTCGGAATCGACACTTTACTTCAAATGGCTTTGGCCGCTTTCAGTGACTAGATCTGAATAGCCAATCTTCCTCTTTCTCGTGTAAGTGTCAGACATTTGGTTTTACCCGACGTTTTGTCATGGTGGATTAACTTACAGAAAGCTCCTACGTCAACAGATCCTCAATAACCATTCGTTCTATAAAAATATTAACACTTGATATTAATTAACTATGAAAGTACTATTTTTTTCAATTGGATAAGATTACGAGTGGATTTGCCAACAGAGCTGTCATCAGTCATTTTGGTTTGTTCCTTTTTATATTAATTTATACAAAACCAATTCTATCCTTTTTTTCTATAAAAAAAGTGTAGTGTGTTGTTCCTTGGGGATTCTTCTCCCCTCTGGTTACCTAGGAGCCACTTCTCCCCTCTGGTTACCTAGGAGCCACTTCTCCCCTCTGGTTACCCAGGAGCCACTTCTCCCCTTTGGTTACCTAGGAGCCACTTCTCCCCTTTGGTTATCTAGGAGCCACTTCTCCCCTCTGGTTACCTAGGAGCCACTTCTCGCTGCTGATTCGCCAGATATTTTTATAAACTTTTTGACCCATCACTTATCGTTATTTCTGAAATTGTAAGGACTGGAGGATATTATTGCAAAGACCCTACCTGGACCCCCTAGCAAGTCTCCAGATCCTCCTCCTGACCCCCAGATAGTAAAACTTCTTCCGAAATTTCATGGACTCTCTACACGATGGGCCATCAGCTGGCCAATTACAGATGCCCCATCGTGCAGAGGGCGTAGTAGTGTCGGATGACTTATGGCGCGGTGCTATGGTCTGCGATGGCCTCGGTGTCGGTTTTTCGTCCGCACATCAAAGGATAGTGGGCCAGTGATGGCGGTATGCCTCTACACGTGGCCAACTACTCAGGGTCCGCTTGAGCGTGCTCCGGAGTTGACTGCTAGGAAGTTAGTAGTGTTTACTTAGCTTGAAACCGTTTTTCAATGTAATGGTGGTAGTTTGGACAAGTGATGAAACTCTAAAATTCATCAAATTATTCCTTTGATGAATGTATATAAAATCCCAAAGATAAAAATAAATGCTAAATAGATATTGTTGTAAATTGTGGCTCTCCAAAGGTTCTCCCAAATTAAATAAATTAATACGCATGAATACGTGAGAATTTATTTCCTTTTTATATTTATTTATTCACACCCTATTTGGGCTTTTACATTTGAATACATTACATGGATGATACCTACAACACATTTAATTTATTTTAAACAATGGTATAAATATACAATACACATACTAGTAATTAAAAAACAAGATTAAGAATGGTATACAATTTGAATAATATTGTTTTGTGGGTTGATAGATTTTTAATACCCGCAATGTCAATATAGTATTTATTACTTAAACTGTGCAGTTTTTGATTCATCACGGAATTTGTTTCTGCATTGGTTCTTATATTGCTACAATGGTAAGGTACCTTCTGACGAACTATTCTACTTGGTACATGAAAGTCAATCAATCAAAGAAGTTCAGGCGAGTCCAACATCTTATTAATAATTTTATAATGATAAAATAAGTCTGAATTATAATAATAATTTACTGATTTGCATAGCGCCGTTTTTCTGAAAAATCACCTCAAGGACCACTGTACAAATATGACTTCCTATTATCTGTCTATGTACAAACAGATACAGAAGAACATACTTACCCGGAGGGTGGCTTCAGATGAACACAGTTTTATTAGAAAATTTAAGCTTAGAGATGATATGATAGTTTTACAGTTGCTATTTTATCCTCCTTTTCTATGGATGTTACATTTATTAGAAGATTGGTGGCACAAGATGAGTTGGTATTTATTCGAAATATTTATAATTTTTAGGACTGGAGAATATTTATAAAATGACCTTAAAAAGCGTAAGCAGCTTTTAATAGACATTGACAAATTTAGTTGTTTTCAGTGTTGCGGGCTATGGACGCACCTATGTGTAATTTCGTTTTTTTCCTTATTCTATAAGTAACTTTAGGTAAGCACTAACCGGACCCCCGGATCTTTATACAAATTTAACGAAATTTTTTTCAGTAAGGGCCATCGCATGTTTTTTAACCGCTTCATGCTTTTGAAAGAGTCATGCTCGTGCACTAAATTCATTCCAATTTCTGCTAGACCGTCAAGGTTAGCGATGTATTTTACGCAGTTTGAATTTGCCTGCAGTTGAGATCGGTCACGTTTTTGAGCTGCTTATTTCGTTTTTACTATATTGTGTTCACATGCATTGTGTATGTATGAATGCATCGTTTTATTAAAAAAAATATGTGTTTACCATATTGTATCAATTTGAATTTTTTTTTTTTTCAAATAAAATCCCAAATGGAGAGTGATAGTGAATATGAAAATATTGATATTGAAAGTGAGTGGGTCTATGTTAAACATAATGCTTTAAAATCTATCACACTAAATTGAATTATTAATTTTTCTTCATTTAAAAAAATTTTATATTTTAAAATTGTTATATTTTAATTGAAATGTGTATAAACTTTGAATAAAACATAAAAAAAGTCAGGTTTTTTTTAAAAACTTTTTATAAAAAAACCCTTGCATTAAGTGGTTAAGGTAAACTAAATTTTTAACAATTTAAAACCAAAACGTTCCACAGATTTAATTGTCCAAGATATATAGAACTGTAAAAAAAATCGTTATTTTTTCATATTTTGTCATTTGAGCTATTTTCTTTTAGCAGTTTTTAAATTTTTTTTTTTCAAAAGCTATTCTATTTTTCTTTAAAGAGGAGAAAATTTTTATTTTTATTTATTTTAAAATTATTTTGTAAGTAAAATTTAATTTAATTTAAGTGATGTTTTGCCCACCATGGCAGGGATGTCCGATGTTCCTGTGTTATCGCGGACAAAGTTATTTGGCCTTCAACACAACTGGTTTGCCTGACACTAACTAAAGCTATCGCGTCGAAAGGTTAGACGATCCGGTCGTCTGGATCAGTGGTCCCCAACCTTATTGTCGCCGCGGACGGGGACACACACACACACACACACATTGAATGTTAATATTTTAGATTGTTTTGATTTAATAATTTTAATTGAATTGTGTTTAAACATGCCTTCAAAATAAAATTCAGATAAACAGAATAATTAATATAAAGAGATTTAACATTTTAACTTACTAGAACCCTAAATCAATGAGAATTCTGAGCTTGTTTCTTTGCAGTGAGATGGTTCCATTTGGGGGTAATAGGAGATAATGATTTGAAAATGAAATTTTGGTTGCTGTCACTGCATAAAACCCTGTTTCACACAAATAGGATGTCGGAAATGGCCATAGGGATTTAAGTGCTGTGGTGGCATTCTCAGGGTATTCCGCCATGACTTTAATCCAGAACACCGGCAGAGTTGTTGTCTCGAACGTAGTTTTAAGGCTGCCGTCATTTGCAATATCCAGCAGTTGATCTTCTTCTTTCGCAGACATGCTAGATTCCCCTGGTTTGTTGACAATTTTTTAAGCAGGCCCTTGGGGGGCCTGGTACCATTTGATCCACGGACCCGTAACGCGCCGCAGCCCGGGGGTTGGGGGTTATTCTGTTTTAATTCTTAAGGCTTTGCATATTCATAAGATAGATATTTTTAATTATTTTTTTTAAGCTCTCCGTACTCATTTAAAAGAAAATGTCTTCGGGCAGCCCCTGGTCATGGAAGTGTGCCACATACTTCAGGGGCACAAAGAATCCATTGCTATGTATGGGGGCGGCGATAAAGCTCTCAGCATATCGATGCACGGATGGCCGGGAACTGGGAAGAACTACGTGGCTGAGTTCATTGCCAAGTCGCTCTTCAGGGAGGGGATGTCCAGCAAATACGTCAAGATGTACATCGGCCGGTATGATTTTCCCGACAAGGACAATGTTAGCTTTTATCAGGTGGGTTTCATTATTTTACATACTATTTTCCTGAAACTTCAAATCAATTGTAGATTATCGACAATCAGCGATAGATTATTATCAATCGTTTTTTACTTTTAAAATTCGTCGAAGCGTGTACGCTTCCTAAAAAAAATTTAACCCTTCAGTAGCCGAAAAAAAAGATTAAAACTAAAAAGAAAAATCGGAATATTCAGCTTGAAAAAACAGGTTTTTTTGTGTTCTCTTTGTGATGTAGACTCACCAAGTTCCCGCTTGCACCACTAGTTTCCAGTAAATGCATTTTATTTGTGTATTATTTTACATTAATTCCGCACAGGAGGCCCTGGCCTCCGACGGAAATAATTTCCCTCAGGGCCTGTCATCTTTGGGGATGCTGTATGGAGGGTCTTTTAGAGGAAAGGAAGGAGTGAACCTGGGTCTTAATAGATCCATGTTGTAGGACGGAGGAAACACAGAGGCCGGCAAAATATTCCACAGACGAGCTGTTGAATACAAAATCGATTTGTAGAAGCGAGCCATTTTCATGTGACAAATGGCAACCGTGTACAAATGTTGAACCCGCCTTTGGTATGTTTTATATTTGAATGGTCCCCGTTAACTGCCGATTCTCGGCCCTTTTCAGCTTTTGTACAAAATTGTGATCAGCTGTCAAACATTACTTATTGTCAAGTCATATTTTTATTTATTGAAGGAAGCAATCACTTTTTGACATTATAATTTAAATGAAAAATGTTTTTGTATTAAGCCACTTTCTGCATTCGACCGCTTTCGGTTGGACTCAACCTTCTTCAGGAATGTACAAATATAAACTGAAATTAAAATACAGATATATCATAATGGAGACAGAGAAAGTGTGGGAAAGAGACAGCACGTTAGGGTAGAACAGGACAGAGCATCAGAGAGTGGACGGTAGAGGGTAGGTGGAGAGGCAGGGGGAGGGGTAGTTTTTATGTTTGTCAGTTGATCATTAAGGGGGACCATTCAAACATCAAAAGCTCTAAATGGAGCTGATTGTCGATTTGATGGAGTTTGAAGCACTCCAGCCTAAAAGTCAGCAATAATCAGTAGGTATGAATTTTCGACTGACTTAGAAAAAAACTTTTGTTTCGATTTTTTATCTGAAAATATGGAAATGCTGGAAAAAAATATTTAAATAGTTTTAAAAAACAAATAATATCTATTTCTATTTTTGTGGTGGAATTCCACTATAATAATTTATTAAAACAATTTTAAAACTTTTTGTCAGTTTTTATTTTATGACTGGTAGAAAATTTTCTTACTACAGAAGATGGCTGTGATAGGCTGAACCGGTTAGAACATAAAATAAAAAGTGGAAAAACGTTTTAAAATTGTTTTAGTAAATTAAAATAATATGTGTATGTAGCGGTGACCGGATAAATCAACACACGCATGAATCGGCACAATTTTTAAAAGTGACATAAAGTCATTGATCAATAAATAAAAACTAGCCCGAAAACTTAATCTAACCTAACCTAAATCATCTTTTTTTACTTGTTATAATTTTATAGGTTTTCGGGCTTATTTTTTTTTGGTTTTTTTTTTCGTGCTTTTAAGATTACCTTTAACCTTAACTTTAAATCACTTTTAAAATTGTGCCGATTCAGATGTGTTGAATTATCATGTAACCATATTTAGCTTGTGATGTTACATAAATATAGGTAATCTAATGATAATCCTTTTTGTTTTCTGCGTGTTTTTATAATTCATATTATTTCAATAATTTATAAAGAGTATCATTCCCCGTTTACCTCCAGCGATCTTTTCCTTCTCGAGTCGCTTCCTCATTGCTGAGGATCGTGACCCCCATTCCAATCTCCCTCGTGTACAAGGCTCTTTCACTCCTCGTGATCTGCGAGAGCTGCGGACACCGACGTTCCGGACGCCTGCAAAATTTGGTCACTCCAACGCATCGGTGATCTTCTTCTGGTTCTCGTGCCTTCCACTTTGTCAGTGACCATGAGCTTCTTCAGGTTGGAGTTCTCAGGATACGTTGTAGGCAGACAGTTGATAGCCTATTGTGGATGCCAAGCTCCTCCAGAATTGACATATTTGTGTGCCTGGCTGTCCATGGAATCCTGAGCATTTTCCTCCAGCACCACATTTCGAGGGCGTCTATCTGCTTCCTGTCGCTGGCTTTGAGTGTCCATGTTTCCACACCGTAAAGGAATATGGGGAAAATCAGCGCCTGGATGAGTCTCATCTTGGTGGTCTTCATTATGCCTCTGTCACTCCATATCTTTTGCACTTTGCTCATGGTGTCTTTTGTCATGCAAATCCTTCTTTTCACTTCTGTTTCACAACCTCCTTCGTCACTTACAGCTTATAGGCGGGTATATTAGGTATATGAAGTTAACTTTCGCTAGTTCGTGAATAGGGTTGCCATCCTTGTCTTCTATGATCCACGCCTTTGGCTTGATATCTCTAGTGAGTAATTTAACCTTTTTGAAGAAATCCATGGACGTAAATGTGTGCGCCAAACAAATATATGCAATATATTGGTTTTTGTCTTGTCTGCACTGTTATTGTATAAGTTTGCAAATAGACGAAAACTGTGATTTCTCACGATAACTGCTTATACCTTTACTTTTCATTTCCTTCCTAGATTCAATCGTATTCCGGGTTCTATTGGTTTCAAGTGTTTCTCGTGCGTTTCTTTCTGAGTCTTTTAATTGCTTTGAGATGAGGCTTAAAGTCTGCTACAAGTAGTTGTTGGTCGGAACCGCATTCGGCTCCAGGAAATGTTTAGGCATTTGTTATTGAGCTTCACCATCTTCACAATCGTGATATAGTTTATTTGACCGCCAGGGGTACGCAGAGACAATGGAACACTCCCATAGTGTTGTCTAAACTTGAAAAATAATCAACACTTTGATTTTGCTTTCAGTCCAAGCTGAAACAAGAAATAAAAGATTTGGTGCAAAGTTGTCCCAAAGTACTGATTATATTTGATGAAGTAAATGACATTCCTGCAGGAGTTTTGAATGTGCTGAAGCCATTCATGGATTATCATAGCACAGTGGATGGAGTGAATTACAGGTAATCATAAATAATACTAAATCATAATTTTCTTCCACTTCCTAGTCGAATCACTTCAACGAGCCTCTGTCCGCTTCTTCAGCGGACTCAGTCCATTGCAGGCCCAACCTCGGCAGCTGGAGACCAATTGGGCGTGACGTAACTTTTCTCCGGAATTGGCGCCAGCTTTTTGTCCGGAAGTCTCTCTTCTGGTATTCTGAGTACATGTCCAGGCTATATCATCTTCGCCTTATCTATGAAGAGTAGCAGGAGTTCGATTGTTGGAACACCCCGAATCGTCGAGCTTCTCACTCGATCCCATTTCATGCTGCTCCTCCCAAAAATTTCATAGTAATAAATAAAAACCCAACGTTGAGTTAAACTAAGATTTTTTTTTTTTCAGAAATGCGGTGTTTCTTTTCCTAACTAATGTTAACGGCAATGAAATAGCCAATCAACTTCTGACACTGAACAAGGACAGAGATACCCTGGTAATGGCGGACTTTGATAAAGTTTTGAGTTCAGGCGCTGATAAAACTGACGGTAAATATGACAATGTGATGCATATCTTGAATGAATTTTTTTGCTCCTTTTCCCACTGGTGATGTACCTGCCATAAAAAATATATTTTTGGAAACTTATTTTATGTAACACTATGTGCTATTTTTTTCTTAACCCTTAAGTGGCGTGATAAACAAACCACTCTCATATTATGACAAGTAAATTGACTTTGTACTTATGTGAGTGAGCTGTCTATTCTCCTGCGCTATCTCAGTTAGAATGTAGGAAGGTACTGAGACGCACGGGGTCCAACGGTGAATACGATAAGAGAGAGGGGGAAGTTTTGATGTGGGTCCCGGGGACCCACGCCGTCACTTAAGGGTTAAAATCATTGTAAAAGCCAAATGGGCACATTAATTTTCAATTAAAAATAATACATCATAATAATGCATTTTATTTAAGGAGGATTCAATAATGCAGATATTCTGTATTCTCAGCTCATTGACCATTTTATTCCATTCCTGCCTTTGGAGAAACTCCATGTTGAAAAGTGTGTACAAGCAGAATTTAAGAAATTGGGGAAGAGCAACCCAACACAGGCGGAAATAAAGTAAGTTCCTACCTAATCTAATTAAAACACATTTAAAACGAGATATTGACCATAGAATAGCATGCGGCAACCGGTGAGTTCTGTCTTTTACATATCTCGGTCAGGGGGCGTTGAAGTTTTTTTGTAAAAAGAAAATGTAGCATTTGATGCGTGCATATAAGTGGTTTTTAATTTCTTCCACTGGTACTGACTCAAGCATAGTGCATTGTGGGAGTTATTGTGTAATTCCGTAACAACATATCGCCTCAATCGAAGTGAGGAGTAGGCAATAATAATAATAACAAAGCATTTATATAGCGCAGTTTTGCGTTGTTTCACTTCAAGTGCGCTTTACTATAAATAAATTAAAAAATGATTAAATAACTCCATTCAGTGGTATCCTACAGTGCTACTTTTACATTCTATTCTATTATATTCATTCTTAACATATTACATACATTCCAGCTTATTCTTAATACTACTCCTACAGTACTCCTTAGGTGCATATTCATAAAAAAATTACAAAATATTATACAGTATACATGGCTATACAAAAATAACACATTCACAATATTACTATACAAATAGTAACATTTTAAGACAGGAGTCGGGTTATGTTCAGCAATAACGGACTTCACATAAAAAATTAAAAAAATATATATATACGGAGGAAACCGAAACCAAACAACTACCAGAGGCTTGAGGAAATGACTTTTTATAATAAATTGAAGAGAAATTAAAATTTATAGACAGTAGGATTTTTTAAATAAGTTTGTTTTTAAAGCCCGTTTAAATTCAGTCAATTTCTGGATATTAGTAAGAGCTGGGGAAGTTTATTCCAAATGAGAGGGCCATTTACACGAAAAGAGCGATCATAGTAGACGGCTCGATTTGACCTTGAAAGTTCAATTAGACGATTAGTAGCATCTAGATCTGTTGACCTCAGAGTAAGCTGTCTATCACTTAAGTCCTGTCGGATGCATAGTTCAGATATATAGGCTGGCACCATTCCCTGCAATGCTTTGAAGGTCAGTAAGCAGATCTTGAACTCTATTCTTTCAGGGCATCGAAGCCAATGAAGCTCAATAAGGGCAATAAAGCCAAATTGCCATTGTCCTCCTGAATAGCTTTTGTAATTCCTTGAAACCCAAACTTTTTGGGCCTATTGGCCACTTTTCAAGGATATATTTCTTCTGCGGAGTATTCTTCCGTGTCTGCGTGAATGATATATTTATTTTATTTTTATTTATGCCCACGGGCTTAACATAATCGCGTTTTTTAATTCGAACAAAAGAAAAGAGAAGAAAATATTTTAAAAAGTTACACTCGTTCAGTGAAAAGCAAAAATAGCAAAAGAAAAAGGAAAATAAGGGACAAAAATCATAAGTTGCAGAGTATTAGTCATTATGTAAGTAGTTTATTAAAAGAAGATTTTAGAGAGAAATTTAACAAAACCATATAATTTTGTAATACATAACCCACATAATGGTGAACCATGAATTATTATATTATATTCAAAGAAAATTTCTGCATTGCCCAAATTACAGAATGAGCGCACCTAAACGGGGATACGTAAATATGCTCTCTATCTACAACGTCTCCACCCTCTCTAACTGGCGAACATACCTTGACCTTATGACCCTGTATAAAGTGTGCAATAACATTAACGATTGTCCTACCTTACTCCAACTAATAAACTTTAAAGTACCACCCAGAAAAACTAGATTTAACCACTTATTCCACATTAGCTGGACAAATAAATAAATATCTGGTGTCGGAGATCCAGTCAGAAGAATGTGCGAATTATTCAATCAAAATCAAAGTTTGATGGATTCTGACATATTCTTTGATACATGCTGCACTTTTAAGAGAAAATTGAAAGCTGTTTTCATATAAAAAAAAATAAACTTCAACTAGCAGTGTTTACACATTGTGTACCTTTTTTTATTATTTTAACACTATTCTTAATTCAATCTTAAATTTTTTCTCTTTACATTCTTGTAAAAATTATTCGAAGTTTATTTACCTTCCGTTACTTTTTCAAATACTTTCTTCATAACACAATCTTAAATTCCTTAATTTGTCTAAATATTATTTTAAAGGTTTATTTATCTGCATCACATTAATCAGTGAGAAATAGCTAGGAAGCAGGCGAGTTCGCCAGATATTGTATATTGTTTTAATATTACTGTCTGTATCTGTATTTTCTCGTAAAAAAAATGGCAGAAATTTCTACCTGTATTTATATATGGAATAAATGAAAATATCAACAGAACTGAATTCATTTCCGAGCTTATGTAACCTTTGGACTGAAGAATGAATGAAATAGTTAGTTTTAGACTAATTAACATAGAATAGCTCTGGGGGTCTCGTGTTACGATTTGGTACTCGGAACGCTATTAGCTTTTCTAAACCAGGTGCATCCATTGAGCCATTAACTAATTATAATTCATATGCCACTCCCGTCAGCCTCGCAACATACCCAGTTTAAGATGTCATAGTCCAATTGGCCCCGGGAAATTGGGATTAATGTGCGATATTAAAAATTTTGGTTACCTAGTAAAAAATATATTTAAAATAAGAAATATTTTTTTAAGATGAACTGGGGTTCCGCCAACATCCAAGCGGCTGTTTGGGGTTCCATGGTCGAAAAAGTATGGGAACCAGTTATGGTTACGAATAGTAACTGACTATGTTTGATAATCTTCTACCTTCATCATAGGCAGAAAATGTTGCTTGTGCAATGATGGGGGACTTAGCTAGCAGAGGAATTGAATCCACGAAGCCCGAGTGAAAACCTGGTGCATTTGTCCACTTAGCTGCTACTAACCGGTTATTTTATTTTTGAATCATCAACACCTTTCAGCTCTACATAGACTATAATGTGAACAAATATGTAAGCAATAAAGAGCCCTTATGAGCGAGTAAAATAACGAAGATAAATTTCAAGAATATCTGTAAATAACAAAGCAAGAATAAGCGTCTATTGAAGGTATATAAAAATTAGGACTGAAGAAAGAAAAAACCAAAAAACATATTATTAAAGTAAAATGAAGTTAATAATTTTTCAAATTAAATGCTTTATAATATACATCATAAATATATTTAATTACTAAATATATCATTACAATAGGCAGAGACATATGTTTAAAGTAATAAATTTACGGAAGAACATCCACGGTGAGTACATCAGAGTAGTATTATTTTGGCGCTCTCGTAGCAGCCGGCAGCTTTTTATAAGCGCTCCAGTTTATCTGGGAAATATTGCTTAAGTTCTTAATTTTTCCGGTGTAAAAATAGCGTAAAATAACCGCAATAATTTATAGGTTACATTTATAAAAATCATATAATTTTAGTGTGGCCGTTTCGGGCTTAAATCAAGTTTATTATAAAAAATCAAATAAAAACCCAAACATTTTAAGTTCAAATCTGTCACGTTGTTTTAAATTAACCCAAAAGCATCGGTCATCGGTCGAAGGCGTTCGCCACATGTGCTTGTTAAAAGACCTTTGCCTGTTAAAAGCCTAGGGAAGTGCCCAAAGTGAAGGGATGATTTACAATGTTATTCTTTGAACTATGGTGATTGTAAACAATATCGTTTACGACCGGGGTACACAACGCAAACTTAATAGTGAATGTGTTATTTTGGACCATTTAATAGCTGCAAAGATATCGTTGTATAACCTTGAACGTTGTACCACAACCGCAACCCGTAAAATTAGATTTCGTGGCTGCCGAGAAAGGCGCAATAGGAAAAGACATTTGACAAGAAGATCTTCTGCTGTCACGGCGACCTGAGTTCTGACCTCCAGTCCTACAGAGCAGATCCGGTGCATCATGCGGCCCACAGACGTGCCCGACCAGGCTGCTCTGCGACCTGCTGGGGTCCGACCACGACAAGGACACCACCGGCTGGGGCGAGAAATGGACGACACGCAGGTGTGCTCTTGCCAGATCCTGAAGCCGGCCGACAAGCGCTACCTGGCGTACGGGCAGACCAACACCAAGCGTCCCGTCAGGCCGCCCAGGGGCGTCACCAACAAAGACAAAGAAGATTGGATATGGATATGGATCAGTTCCCCCGGCCCCCGTCCTCACCCGCCGCCCAACTTCACATGACTCCTATCATTTGTATTAGCGTTTTGCAATATATCGTAAGGAATAAATACAGTTAGCATTTTTTTTTTCTTCTCAATTTAACATGTATGAAAACTTAGATCAAGCCGTATTTAGTTTTGATAATTTAACTGCATCTCTTTACATGGTCTATAAATAATGTGTAATGATAGCCTGTCCAAAAAAAAATGTAAAAGATGTAATATAGGAATAATGTAAGAATAGGAAGTAAGATTTGTACAGCGCCCTTGAGGTGATTTTTCACAAAAACGGCGCTATAAAAATCATCCGATTATTATTATAAATGAGTTTGTGAGTACATGTTTGTACTGTAACAGTGATATATTCCGTATATCTGTGATATGCACATATATATTACCAAAGTTGTGAATTCTATGTAACGGGGTGTTAAAATGTAGCGTTGTCGCATTAGAACGGTAATGATAATCTTGTATTTCTGGCCGGTACTGAATGTTTATCAGCTGAATTAAGTCTAGGCTGCCAACTTTATTATGTAAGTTTTTAAATAAAAACACTAGATTGAAAATAATGCTTCTGTCACTCAAATTTAATAAGTTCATTAATAGTAACAGATAGGTGTAGTTTAATTGTTCTCTCGGTATATTTAGTTTATAATTTATAAATCTTAGAATTTTGTTTTGGACTCTCTCTATTGTGAGAGGAGACCATACAGTCGAGTTTTATTGAACCTGGCCCCTCACTAGTGTTGTGTATTTTCTTAAAATCTTTGGTCACTCTCAGTACAAAACCTAACATTTTTAAGCCCCTCTTTGAAATATATTCAATGTGTGATACGAAAATAAGTTCGGTGTCAAAAGTTACACCCAAGTCATTTATTTCAGAAACATTCAAGGATGATGTTATTAATGAAAATCCTTTTATTTTTTAAATCTCATAGTCAGGCATTTATTAACATTAAGGTATAGCTTGTTATCCCTACACCACTCAAATAATTTTAACAAGTTTGCTACACAATCTAGTACAATCGTCCACGCTACGAATGACTTTAAAAAGTTTTAGATCATCTTGAACGTAAGTCGATATCTTTAAAAATGTTACCAATGTCGTTGACAAAAAAAGATAAATAATAGAGGTCCTATGTGGGAACCTTGTGGTACACCATTGGATGCAAAAAAATCGTAGGATGAGATACCCCATTTAGTTTAACACTAAGCCTTCTGTTGAGAAATAACTTTTGAATCAATACAACATAATTCCACCTACTCTAGCCTTAAAAAGTTTTTCTACAAGAATCGCATGACAAACCTTGATGAACACTTTGCTGAAGTCAGTATAAATCTAGTTAACTTGAAGCTTCTTCGCCATTGCATCGGAAATGAAATTTTGATAGAGTGTGATTAGTAAGTGTTGATTTGCCGGTGATAAACCACGCTGTTCAGGACACATGCCGTCTTTAATTCTGCCAATTATTTTATCCAGAATCAGCTTCTCAAAAAGTTTTTGAATTGTGACAGCGGTAAGCAACTAACAAAACATTTATAAAGAGTCAAAACTAAATATTCTTTCAAAAATTCAGTTTTTGTAAACAAGCCCAACCATTTTACATTTTGTAAATTGGTAGAGCACGCTAAGCTCCCCATTTTCCCCTTGCGTGTTAGGGCATCTCTATTTATTATTTGCTCTGTGAGATAGATAGTGAATGAGAGAGTACGTTCTAGGGTCTAAAGCACAGAAAATGAGACAAGTCGCAAAATGGGATTGAATGGGAAGTTGCACGATCCAAGGTGTGCTCAGCGTCAAACCCTTGCTACTTTCCATAGAAGTCGCAGATAAGGTGATTTGGATTAGGCCCTCAGAACCTGGCTGTACTATAAAACTAACATGTAATTTTTTTTTTTCAGTAACACGATGTCTATTGTGACATATGGACCCTCAGAAAATTATCCTACTTTTGCGAGCGCTGGCTGCAAAAGGATAAGGAAGCAAGTTTCTTTCATCAATCAGAAACATTAAAATATCTGTAACGCGTGATTAGCAATGTCAACCACTTGAAGGCCCCGTTGAGGGATGCATCTCTCCGCAAGTAGTCTGAACCTTAACCCCATAAGGCTTGGACCGTACAATGCTATAGATTAGACAGATTCAATTATTGCCCCCACTAGTGTATCAAACGTAAATAAACCCTGAGATCATTATAAGAGTTTTTATTTAACATATCTTGTGAAGCGGCTGTACAGCAGAAACTCATGTGCCTGAAGTATCTCCATGAATCAATAAGAGGTCCATTGTATGTTTTACAAAATATTTGTAATTTACATATTCGTATTTTAAATATTTTGTAAAACATACGATGGGACGGTCAGAAAAAAAGTAATATTTCTGATTAGATTTTGAAAAATGCTAAACTTATGTAAATTTTAAAAATATTTTTCTATTTAAAAACACCATGTTTATCATAATAATACTATCATTATTTTGAATTAATAAATAATAACTCTCAGACGTCCCTTTCCCCCTTAAACGTGTCACAGTGAAACTGTTGGTAAGATTGGGAACCAACTTGCCAATTCATAGCCTCTTATTGATTCATAAAGATATTCGGGCACATGAGTTTCTGCTGTACAGCCTCTTCACAAGATATGTTAAATAAAAACTCTTATAATGATCTCAGGGTTTATTTAGACAATTTAAGTTTGATACACTAGTGGGGGTGTCCCTCTCCCCGTTAAAGAGTGGTAGACCAAAATAACTAACCTCAGTCAGTGACCAGATCTGGATAGCCAGATACTTTGGGTGTGTCCTAGAACTTGTTTTTGAAGCACCTGTATCCTTTGTAAATTTAACATTTTAGTAAAATTGACTAAAAAGACATTAAAATGAATTATTAGATTTAACGAGACAGGGTAGACCAAACCGCTATGTGCTAATAATTCACCCCTCCGCACTATGCATTTCTTATATAAGGAAACATCTATTCGAGAGCAACACCAGATTTTAGTATCTTTACTCGATTATAATAAAATATGATATATTATAAATTGTGTTTATTTATTACTGAAGAATCAGTGTTGGGGAAAGGATTTACATAAAATAGATTAAAATAAAACGAGGGTTGGTTGCTGTCAACGCAGTGTATATTTATAGTAACGAAGCCAGGATTGTTGTCTACGCTTCCTCCGCGGCCGCCTTCAGCCCCTTGAGGAAGGTGGCCTTCTTCTGGCGCACGCGGTTCTTGCGGTCGGCCAGCGAGAGCTTGGCCTTGTTCCACCTCTTCTGCGTCACCTCCTTCTTGTCCTTCTTCTCCTTGGACTCGCGGGCGGGGTTGGAGCGGATGGCGGCGTGGGCTTTCTTGTACATCTCTTCAATCTGGGGAGATTACCAACAGTCATTAGTTTACTTCATCTTCGAATGAATAATTAACCTGAATATTCATTCAATGTCCTCCCTCATAACAACATATATAACTCAAAATTTCTGGGTTTTGAGTTAATGATGCAAAATGGTAAAGAAACGCTCCCTTCTCATATTTCAATAAAAACATAAGACTAATTCGTCTTAATTATGTAGTAAAATCAGATAATTCTTTATGGAATTATAATGAAATCAGGACATTCTTAGTTCAATGGAGAAACATGTCAAATGTTTCCATTTGGAACTTAATAAATGTAGCCATTTAAAGTTCAATAGGGAAACATTTACCATGTTTCTCTCTATAAAACAATTTAATATATTACTCTGCACTAAAACCTTCATTTTGTGGAAACAAATTAAACTTCGGGATTGATTTATTTGTTAAAACATTAGCCACTCATCTCAGTATGACTGCGTTGGTTTAGTAGTTCATTATACCCTAGCTATTTGTTTTATTAAAATGCCCTAAGAAAGAATACATACTTTTACTAAATTAACTCTTGTAAATGTACTTGATAAATAATATTATGTACGTTGGTAAAAAAAGGACAGATCAATTCAGATTGTGGCATCTCTAATGCTCATATCGAGGAATTTCATGCACTATAATATTATCCCTGTAATTTCATCAATATGAGAAGGTTCTAGGCAATATGGGTATACACTGAACATGTACTTATTTTTATTTTGTGTGGCACAATTATCGCTTCAAGACATAATTTGGATTTTGTTCAGACAATATTTTTCCATGAAAATAAATACAGCTGAAAATATCTGTAGCTTCTCTACTGGCCAAACTTTCATGCAGTGGCGTGAATCGCTCTATAACCAATGGTGGGCTGTGTGCAGTTTTTCAGGTTTGCATATTAATTATGCATTAATTATTGCCGATTGTTATGACCAACTGAATAAACTAGCCTACAAAATTCAAAGAAAATTACATTTTGAGTACAAAGGTGTTACCTTTTATTATATAATGCCTTCTTATGGATCATTTTCTTAGGGTGGACACAGCTTTTCAGCCTTTATGGATTACACTCAACAGTACCCACCCTTTTTGGGAAAGTCGATGATTTTCTTTGGTAATAGAAAAACTGAAATATTTCCAGTTGGCGTTGCCAAAACTGCACGCAAATCAAAGCGGCATAACATAATGTTAGGTGACACTTTAGCCATCTTTTTTCTTCCTGCACATTATTTTTCTTTTTCGTGCAAACTTTTTTTGCCGCTTGTTCTTCTGCATGTGTTTTTAATGTCCTACAAAATGCACACAAATCCCCTTTTCGGTTTAAAAAAGGATTATGTTAAATTCCGTTTGATTTTTCTACATACATCCTGTGCATTATAGCAAGATTCAAATTGCGATCAACGTACTCCTTTGACCTTGGATAATGTGAACCTAAACGTGTAAACGAATTGATGTGTTTTATAACATCTTCTTTAACTGTTTCACAAATCTGATTCTTTTGAATGTGTTTCTTTTCTTATCTTCTTCTAGAAAACCTTCCGAAGAATCGTTATTCAGTGGTGTAGAAACAAAGAAGAGAAGTGCTTCTAAGTTTCTATTGGGGGGATTTCACTTCATGGTGCTCAGTATGACAGCGCACCGCGTGACCATTGTAATGGAATTAAATGAACACAAACATAAATTGAATAAATAACTTGTCGGATACAATTAATGTTAACCGCGTGGACCTATCAAACTGCAGATTATGTTTAAAAAAGAGTTGTTTCTCAATGGTCTGTCAATGACTAAGTCTGGCCAGAAGAAATAAGTAGGTGTGTAATTAATTTAGAAAAAGTTTTATATGAAGGTGTCGTTAACCATCCAGTGCATAGATATATGATAGGTTGGTAAGTTACACTATTATGTTATAGGTGGACAAAATAACTTTACATCGGAGCGATGTCTTTATGAAAACATTTTCAAATCCAGTTTTCTCAAAATGAGGTATTTTGAGTTAGTTCCCTATTGAGCTGGGTATCGATATATACATACAACACTTCGGGACTGTCCTGGTTTTTGATAGTATTGTGGTATTCATACTGTCGGCTTCCTTTGCAATATTAAATTCGCGAGACAAAATAAATGATTAAATTAGAAATGTTTGTGAGAAAACTAACACCTCGGTATGTGACCGAGACATTATAGAGTCCATGTCACAGGCTAATGTCGTCCACGTTCGACACGGCATGATCATTTGCAACCATACAGCAATTAGCGTGGACTTACGTATCATGTTTTGATATAAGTGTGGATAAAAGAAAGTAACACTCACTGAATCAGAGATGACTCCCAGCTTAATGTATTTGCTGAATTGTCTCTTGAAAGCCTCCTCATCGTTAGATTCGAGGGCTTTCATGTACTCGGAAACGTGGAGTCCGAAGATGTGTTGTCTGGAAAATAACACCATATAAATTAGCAACACGTAATATTGGAAATACCTGCAGTATGGGACATACGGCAGCATGTTTGTTTGCTTGGTTTGTGAAGCAGACCGGTTTGAATAATTCTCATTAGGAAAATAGATTCTCACAACCACAATGTCTGTATCTAGTTTACTATAGCTCCAATATAAGCTGCCCGAGTTTGCAAATTGTTGCAAGTCGGGGGATGAGAGGAGCAGAATGGGGTGTGTACCGTGCATTGATATGGTAATTTGAAGGGGGAAGAGATTATTTTCAAAAATACCAGATAATCAGTTTAGGGAGTGTTTTCTAGAAATAATTTAATGCTGTTTGTTAGTAAAAGCATATTGAGGGACCCAATATTGATAGTTGGTAGAAACATCTTCGCATAGTAGACGAGGAATCATTAATGGAATATTGGAAGTATTATATATATATAGCAACTTATTCTACAGTAGGACACGAGATGGGCATTTCAATCTCTACCGGAGGGAGATCCAACTTAGGGACATCAGGATGTGAGTTACCTGTGGACATCAGCATTGAAACTTTTGGCCTCAGAGTCATATCCTGGGAAGCGTTTGGTGGAGTGGGGAATGTTGAGTCCGCCATCGGCAGCCCCCTTCAGGGCTCCGAAGATACGGGCTCCGGTGGTGGTGCGGGCAAGACCCACATCCAAGTGACACCTGCAAATATAACACATTTAAACAATCGATTAGTTATTAACATGTAGAATATGATACATATGTATGTAGAATATGATACATATGTATGTATACTATCCTCAAACTGATCAGAGGTATACAAATGCAGCTGTGATGTATCATATACAAACTCATCCCACTGCTGTTCAATATCGGGTTATGTTCTTGATTTTGTACATAATTTATTCTAAAATGTAAACATGTTAGTTGTAAGCCTTTGTCACTAGTTTTAAGTTATTAGCTACAGGTCTAAGTTGTAAGCCGCTAGCTATATAAGTTTTAGATGTAAGTCACTCATTACAAGTCTGAATTAGGCAGTTTATAGTTATAAATCTTAGCTGGAAGCCATTAGTAATAAATCTAAGATGTAAATTATTAGATATAAGTCTAAGTGATGAGGCATGGGTTAGATAAATTATGTTGTAAAGCACCCTTGAGGTGATTTTCTCACAAAAACGGCGCTATAGAAACAATCCATTTATTATTATTATTACAAACAATCCCAGATGATTTCACAACAACTTCAGTGATATAGTGAAGATGTCAAGTTGGATTCCCAAAACACCATCAGAGATATCAGGTTAACATAAACCATTGAACTTGGCCTTAAGTTTTCAAAACGGTTCTAAATAATAATAAGTGTTTGCGAGAAAACTAACATCTTGGTATGGGACCAAGACATTATAGAGTCCATGTCGCAGGCTAATGTCGTCCACGTTCGACACGGCATGATCATTTGCAACCAAACAGCAATTAGCGTGGACTTATTACATTAAAAAGAACTTGCTATAATTTGTCCACTAAAAATATGTGTGCACTTGTTGGGAGTTATGATTTTTCACTACATAGAAGTAAAATAAACTGGATTTATAAGCCAATATCTCTAAACTGAATTATTTATGTTGTCTGACAATCATATGTTAGTATTATTTATTTACACTTCATAAAAAACATAACACATATTTTTAATGGCTGATTTATTGCCTAGTGGCAATTTCTACCAACCCTCAGTGGAAAAATGAATATGGTATATTAATTATTATTGCAGCATTCTCCACATGGTATGACTTTTCGCGCATAATATAATTTAAAAATTTGTAATTTATTATTAAAAAAAAACACTAACATAACATAGACTACTTCGTACTAGGGCATTGTATAAATTTTGGGTGAATTTTTTCATACATAATGGAAAGAAAATACATATAGAAGAACAGTTATAAATAAATAGCATAATATAGTGCATTTTAAGTTGTGCATAACCTGCCCCACTAGGGGAATCTGTATTGAGGAAGAATTTATTTTCAGAAGGAATGCTCCATCATTAGAACATTATGTGTGAAAAGTAATTTAATAGATTTGTATAATAATAGACGAGTATTTTAAAATAATGTCTGGTAGAAAAGAGAGGGTGGGAAAGGGAATAAGAGTGTGGCAATTAACTATCATTATATTATGCCGGTCAAAAAAACGAAAAGATATTCTCCACTTAAATTATATTATATTCTCACCCAAATTCGAAATTGCTAATTCAATGATTTACAGAGTATATCTTAATATAAGTATATTTTCATAGGTATTTTAAAACTATAAAATAATTTGCAAAATTACTGCCTCAACACAGGCTAGCCTAGTGAGGCGGGTTATGTGAAACTTCAACCATAACTGTTATTATATTATTTTCTATTTTACTTTATAAACCACTGTACACTTACATTATTATATTATACATGTCTTTTAATTATAGTTAAATTTAATTACAATAAAGATATTATTATTACTTTAGCTTTGAGGAAGCATTCTGTACGTCAGAGGACAGTTCATCGTAGACGTGATGCTTGTACTGAAAATGAATGGTGTGCTTGCTTGGTGGGTGGGAATCGCTACGGTTCTCTCATCACTTGAGTGAAGGGAGAGCCCATGTTCGATAAAAAATTAAAACATTTTTAAAATGCTTATATGAATTAACAAGGTTTAGAATGTTGTAGACTTTGCATCGGGTTTTGGTGGGAAATCAGTGGAGGTAATTATTATATAACTTGCGTCCTTGAGGTGATTTTTCACAAAAATGGCGCTATACAAATCATCCAATTATTATTATTATTATTAACTAACTGAAGGAAAAAATTAACATTTGCAAATAATAAGTATTGTGTTAGAAGTGGGGGTGAAATTGTACCTGAATGCTCCTGGGCCATCTTCAACTCCCTCCACATTGTATTCAGCTCCGTTAACTTCCTGGTTTCCGGGATACAGGCTATCCAAACCTAGTTTGTTGAGCAGGCGACGGGCAAGGAGGAGACCAGTGGAGTAAGCGGCGGCATAGTTTGTCAAACCGACCTGAAACATAAAAATACATGGGTTATACACGTACTTCATCATATTTGGAATATATTTGTAGGTTGCGTAGATCAGAGTCACTTTAAAATCAAAATTACAGCCAGGTAAGACGAAAACAATCAGTCGCCACTGTAGAACACAGTGACGGTGATCATAGACGACCCTCTGAACTGCCTCATTTGACGCGCATGTGTCGGTTGTTCATCATTTTGAAGAAGTAATAATAAACCATAATTCACGATGAAATCAGATAAGTCATTATTACTAGTTGGTCTGTGATAATGAGTGATGTTTCAACGAATGATTAACTATGCGGTACGATCAGCAGGGGATATTAGGATTCCGAATGTGGGTGGAAATAAAATAGATGTATTTCAAAAGCAAAGTTAAATTCAATTACCGTGATTCCATACTTGGGCAATTCGTGTGCGTACGCTGCACAGATAATGCGGTCTCCGTCAATCCTGGAGAAGGCGACCTGACAGGTGATGTCCTTGTTGGACAACCTGACGATCATGCGGTACTTGGGAGTGTTGTATTTGTTCTTGTCCTGAACAGTTAGGCGTTTGCGGGCATAGTAGTCAGTCTTTCCTTCACGACGCCTCTTGAACTTGACTTGGTACCGCTTGAAGTATTGTTTATTCTTCACAACTTTCACGAAACCCTGAAATGTCAAAAGTTGGGTTAGGATGCAAATAATTACAGTTTGACCAGCTGCCAAGCGGCTCGCTGGAATCAGAGTCACTTTAAAATCAAAATTACAGCCAGGTAAGACGAAAACAATCAGTCGACAACATAGAACATGGTGGCGGTGAACGCAGACGACCCTCTGAACTGCCTCATTTGACGCGCATGTGTCGGTTGTTCATCACGAAATATACAATAATAAACGCTTTTTAACTTTTAAAAGAACACGCTCACGGGGAAAACCACAATTTGGACAGTATAATACAAGACTCTTGAAAACTGTCGTTAGTTCAAAGAGAAATATGTCAATGTTTCGGCATGGTGACGGGACACTTACAAGTTATAATCACAAAAAATCAAAGCAATCCGTTCATATATCCACGTATTTATAGAGAAATGGGAAGAAAAATGAATTGACTTAAATATTACACTAGAAATTAACGAGATTCACAAACCATTTTGATATTAAATTAACAGCTTTTTCAGCCGTTTGATAGCACGTCAGACGACCGCCCGGCGGATGTCTAAAAAGACCGTAATGGCGGCGAATCGTAGTATTGCCATACAGAAAAAAACTTCAAAATATATATCTATCCCAATTTTAGGATGTGTATATGTAGGCTATTAGTTTACACGTTTTATAACCGTTCTTACCTTTCGAAAATCTGAAACTTGATGTTTTCATAAATATTTATTTATGCTTTCTTTGCTAGTAAACTGTTTTCAGAAGTATTGACATTTTTTAAAACTATTTTTAAATACATATGGAAATCAATTGCAATGAAACTATTTGACAATTGGTGGAAAAATACTGTACACCATTAATAAAAATTTATTTTCCGGAAACCATTAATTTATTTTCTTAAAATAACTATTTAATACCCGTTAGTCTAAATATTGATATTATTCAGCCATATTCAATATTGGTAACATAGGGAGCACTTGCACGGCGGGCGAAAAAATACAAAAATTGGAATATACTTTTTTTTTGTACGAAAAAGAAAGATTAATTATCATGTTTTGTGTTGTGATATTCCATTTGAAGTGCCATTAATAATAGTGTACACTAAAATTAAAACGTTGAAGTAAACTCCCCAAAATATTTGTCATGTGTATCTTTTACGTTCTATTCATAATAATAATAATTTATTTATTCCGGAATGTGGGGAGATTAGTGCAGTCCCACACATCCCATTAAGTATATACAAATAACATAAATAATATATATTCATATAAAAAGTGGAAATATAAAGAGAACATAATAGATTTCTGTGAATTATTGTACTTAAGATTGATGGAGCTAATATTTTTCCCCATCTTTCTTCTATGATGGAATTTGGACTCTGGCGGGATTCAATAATGAGGACATTTCCGGATTTGTTTACCGTCTCCCTAAATCCTGCCACCCGGGTTCTTATTAGGGCTGCAACTCCAGGAACTCGCCCTTCCGTGAGCATGTTGGAGGCACTGCAGTGTCTGGAAAGACCAAACATCGCGCGGTAGGCGTTGTTGTACTGAACGCGAAGTTTTTCCATGCTACCCTTCTTGAAGTTCGCCCAGATATTATATTATATACTCGTATGATCACACTTTGTGCCTTATAAAGGCAAAAAAATAATATTTGATCATTTATACATTCATGGGCGCTTTCTTATTCAATTTGCCGTATGTTTTCTTGAATAACCTTTTATCTATATTAATATTCCATTTACTATTGCTACATATTTACAAAGAAAATAATTTATTCCGCAAATTATAAAGATCGTAAGAAATAACTCCAGTTTTATTTAAACATTATTTATTAATTTTATAATTCTTCAAATTACATTGTTTTTGTTATATTGCATTATGCGTGAGTAGAAATGATATATATTTATTAATTCTGACGTCAACATAGATGGGTGCAGTATATAAATTCAATACATTAATTTTCTACGACTAGTTTTTTGGGGTTGGCTTTTATATAATTTTTTTATTCAAAAACACATTCCCTCGAAAAGCGGTATTGCAAGGCTGAAAATAGAGGTCGCTGGGAGATCTGTCAATCGTCGGCCCCTTCATTGGTAGAATTTATTAAAAATAAACACTTGAACCGAAAACACACATTTCTAATTAACACGAAAGTACTCACTATTGATTTTATGTTCAGTTATTTTACATGTAATTTCTTGAACTATTCTAATTACATATTTACATTTTGTCCCACTAAACATAAGAGAGTGTTTCTATATTCTAACTTACAATAATAATAATACCTTCTGTTAGTAATAAAATGTTAATAATCGACAATATATTAATTCAGTACTAATTACACATATTCAAATGTTCTTTTCTCTGTGAGATCATTTATTTGAAATAATGCCTTTTCGCGGAGGGAAAACATAAAATAAACGTTTTGCCTAAAGTTTTAAAAACGATTTATTTATAATTTATCAACAATATGCTACAATCAACAATATCAATATAATATTTGTAACCACACAAAAAAAATCTATTAAAAAAAAACTCTATCTTTATTTCTATCTATTTCACATTCACTCCATATAAATACGATTAAATCCATACATGAGGCAACTTTAAATGAATGCAAACTAAAAGCCATATTTTCAAGCCTATTTTTCATCATGTTTCACATAATAAGTACTGATTTATTGGTATCATTAAGCCTTTCTGTTCTCTTAACAATCTTCTGTTTTTAATATCAAAAGAAATGTATGTATAACCTACAAAAATAAGATGCTATGACGATACAGCCTCACATATGAATTATATACTATGTTAACTTTTAATGGCGAACTGAGTAGGCGGAACGTATGGTACCTAAATCACCATGATTTTTTTAATACTTATTTTGGCAATAGTGACCAATCTATACCCACACGTCTAGATAACGTCAAATTTTTTGACAAGGTAGATTGATAACAACAATTTTGGTATGTTTATTGTGCTTGAAATAGAGATTTCTTTATTTGTAAGGAGGCAGGTATCTCAATATAAAAAAATAATACATATTAAAACAATGGTACCTTTTCACCAATTACTCTTTTGGTTGCCGGTATAGGTGAAATTGTAAATCTGCACGATATTATTTACGAGTCGGGTGTCGCTACCATGCAGAAAATATCAAAAATAATCTTTTTTGTCGATTTATTTGTTTATATCTCCAATATCCACAATACCGACGTTTCTGACTGAACAGGTATATATGACATACAGAGGATAATATTTTCTGTAAGTACTGATCAAAGAGGGTAAGGATTCGACAAAAAAAAAATTCTACGGGTAAATATGGTGCTAGGTACGTGGAATGAATTTCTGGGGAATTTTTGGTTCCTTTCTCAAGGAAACTATTTTTCGACATTGCAATACTGGACTACCGGCAATATAATATGAAGTTTGTTTTGTTCTTGATCTAACATATTATTATATTCATATACAAAAGCTCTGAAGCAGTGGGTGGTTGTAACTACCGATATTATAATGCACTTAATGAAGTGGTATTTTTATGGTAAACGTATGAAATGTGAATTTCGTTTACGGACACGTCACGGACCTTTTGGAAGTTATAACAGAACACACAATATGCTTCTTTCTAAATAATATATTAGTTTTGTGATAAACCATGTGTTTTTCGGGTGTGTCCATGTGTGTTTTTAAACATTTACCCAACCATTATATCTCCTCCAATAGTTTTTAATGCATTTTTCATGTTTATAACCTACAAAAAGTGTCAAGTGTTTGACAATAACGAAGTACGGTTTAACCATAGATAAATTAAAACCCAATGCATAGAAGAATATTTTGTGTTGCCTGTATTTATGTTCAAACTTCAAACTGGCACGTATACAATATAGCGTTCTTGCAAAAGCAAATGGGGGTATTTTTGATAAAACATTCATTACAGTTGTCAAAATAGGTATTGAGGATGATTTAAAAAATACTTTTATTATATGAGGCAATTTTACCATATTTAATTTGTGTGCAAGCGTTATTTCAAAAAAACTAAACCCATTTATTTTTTTTGGTTTTCCCCCCGTTTTCTATTATATACTTTTAAAGCCAGCATAGCTATGATGCCCTTACAATTTTTCTCCAATTAATTGTTATTATGCACATACAATTTGAGTTATTGGTGCATTTGTAGGTTTTTTATGGCATATTTTACATTTATTAGTAAACTATTTTTTACACAAAATAAATCTATTTATTTAAATAATCGGTTTGTTTTTTTAACTGGTTGATATTATGAAATTTTTAATTAAAATTGTTGAATTGTTCATATCAATTAATCCATTTATTAGACGTTAAGTAAATACAATGATAACACTGTGGAACAAAAGCTCACATTTTGTAATAAAAAAAGTGTTAAATTGAGTTATACCTTTTTTATTGTTCATTGTCAATTGATTGAACTGATTCGGAAGTTAAACATAACCTCACATTTGAATCTACTATAATTTGTTCTAAAATTGGCGTTACTCGGTGTTGCAATAGTGATAAACATTTTTATTACATGTCTAGACTTATTGGTGGATTATATCTATGTTTATAAGTTGCAGGAGATCGGTTTGTTATAAGAATAACTATTCAAACACCTTGTATATAAATGTAATGTCTGTTTGTGTGTTTATGCATCATCCAGCTCCAGCTAGCTGTCGATCTGTATGCTGATAGTCTGCGCGTGGGTGAGTGTGTTCCAGAGGGGGGAGTGGGTTCCCTCGATGGTCCCGGGCTCCAGGGGTGGGGGGCCCCCGGGGCCCCCTGGGCGCTATCTTCCCCCTTCCAGGAAGTAGCGGGCCGGCTGGCTGAGGAGGCGGCCGATCTGGAAACGGTCGTCTCTATCAGGGGTTATGATTTCCAGCTGAAAAAATAAGAGAATTTTTTTTTCAAATCAGGGACAACGTAATTTTATTGTTTCGATGTTATTTTTTTTAACTACTTTTTACGTGAATACCGTACAAGAGTCCTAACTGTCCCCAATCGTCTGGAGTTAGTGGGATTATGGCATCCCTAATTGGGGTATGTTGTGAGGCTTGAAGAGTATGGGGAAGTAGGTACCTGGCAACAAATACCGCTAAAGCCATTTCAAGCGACGCTTCGATTCTGAATGGTCGTCTTTCATCAGGGCTATAATGAGAGCATCCATCACTCTGTATGTAATAAAATATATACTGCATACAATATATTATGTAATTTGTATGAATTAAACGTGAAATAATACACATTAATAAAGTAAAATTCAGTTACGAAAGCAGGGATTCGAACCCAGAGATCGTTTGATAATGCAATTATTTTATCGCTTCGATGACGCATTTAAATGCCATTAAATCGGCCATCAAAGCCGAGTAATTATTGTTTTTATATTCAAATAAAGACACCCGTTAACGGTCAGCACTCGAACCAAAAATCGAAGAACACCCAAAAACGAGACTAACCTTTCCAGTTGTCAAAAAGAAACCACCGATCCAAAATGGCTGATAATGCTAACATGTGATAAACATATGTGTACCAACATAAAAACAAATCGATAATCGAATGTACACAGCCCGCGAAAATTCAAAATTCACCTTTTCTTTTGAACACACCTCGTATACATATTTACAGACTATTATTTGAAATTCCTTGCAGTTAAAGTGTTACAATATGTAAAAAAAAATTCAAATAAAACAATAAGTTTGTTTACATCACATTTTGTCTTTAATATGTTTCTTGCCAAATTCCCCCACTCCGAAAACATATAATAGATTTGGCCAAAAAAAATTACTCCAAATTAGAATCGAACTCGAATCCCTCCATATCCTACCTCGGCCGCTGGACCCCCAGCACTGACCCCCTCCGTCTCCGCCAATTTCCATCTTATACCCTCCATTACCTTAGTGTATACCCTCCATGGCTTAAATATAAGATTGCCATGAGCAAGTGCCGCTAGCACATAAAACACAGTTTTCAATTCTTTGAAATAAAAAATAAATAAAAGCCCTACAGTAGCAAAATGCAGCCCGCTCATTGGGTAGAGAAGATTATATCCACATTTATGCACCTCTAACCACAGTTGGCACAGGAAGAGGGAGAAATGTTCCCTACATAGTTCTTGCCGACCGGGTTTCGCTACCACCGTAGCTTCTTTAGGGTAGTATTATACTATTGTATACAATATATATTGCCCTGAAGAAGTATATAAAACATAAAAGTGATGTGAACAACGTCATTGTTTTATTTTAAAATCATAATATCACTTCACAAAGTAACAGCTTCACATGAAGATATAAAAAAAATACTAATATTTTTATTTATTTTTTTACTGCTGAACCTTAACCGCAGATTCCCGTCAGCGTTAAATAAACAAAACCTTTCCAAATATCTCACTTGTGTTGTAGAGTCCATGTCAGATCTTTCTTCAAGTACAGTGGCTAGATCCAGCGAGGGTCTTTCTCTTGCTTTAGCCATGCTGGCCGTTCTATTGGTCCTCCCCGCTCCGAGGCGGACCAATGATAGACCGGCGCTCGTCATGCCACAGTTTCGTCTCCTGGCTCGTTCTCTGGAAGCAACAACATACTATTAAATCTGTGTTTTGAAGCAACACTGAGGCCGGCGCTCGTCATGCCACAGTTTCGTCTCCTGGCTCGTTCTCTGGAAGCAACAACATACTATTAAATCTGTGTTTTGAAGCAACACTGAGGCCGGCGCTCGTCATGCCATAGTTTCGTCTCCTGGCTCGTTCTCTGGAAGCAACAACATACTATTAAATCTGTGTTTTGAAGCAACACTGAGGCCGGCGCTCGTCATGCCATAGTTTCGTCTCCTGGCTCGTTCTCTGGAAGCAACAACAAACTATTAAATCTGTGTTATGAAGCAACACTGAGGCCGGCAATGGTCATGCCACAGTTTCGTCTCCTGGCTCATTCTTCGAAAGCAACAAAACACCATTTAATCTGTGTTTTGAAGTAGTCAGTACTGATGCCGACGATGACCATGTCACAGCCGCTGTCTCCTGGCACGTTCTTTGGAAGAAAAGAGTACCTATCTTTCATTAAATCATTCATATTAATCGTTAAATCTCTTCACTGACGTAGCATTGAGGCCCGTGCTTGCCAGGCCATAGCTTCCTCTTCTAGCTCATGCTTTGTAATCAACTAAATACTATTAAAATAACAAGTAAAAATATATTAATTTCTTTTCACAGGACGTTTCTATATAAACAATCACTGTATTGTCATTAAGTCTTTATAATCATTGCCATGTCACTAATTTGTAATCCAACAGTGGTCACTTTTTCTGAGAATGGGGCATATTTTGGTGATAGTCCAATTTTCTTAAAAAACGGTCATACTGTGGGAATTTTTCTTATGAAACACAGACTAACTAGGTAGCTAGCACAGGCTAGCTTCACACTTGTAAGTAAAATTTACGGCTTACTTAAGTTATTTACAAGTGCGTTTATGTATTCGTCCAACTTATGGTAATAAATTCTCAACAAGTTGTTGGGAAGTTTAACTTATGTAAGTGCTCACAGCGACCGATACACTATACAGATAGCTTCCCGTCAACAACGTGTTGACGCCATTATCAAAGGTTGCCGCTGACTTTGACAGCTGATCTGTCAGTTCATGTAAAGTTGTCTACTGGAATTATCACGAAACCTGTTTGTTTTTTTTTTCGGATTTTATGTACATAGACATTTAAACGTGTTATGATTAATAATCATAAATTTGTCTTTTAAGTGTGTCGTCGGTTAAAAACATTTAAAAAAGCCGAATAAAATTATGAACGACACGAAATGATTTGCGTGTAACGGGAAGTCTCTATCCATTTATTATTGGTGTTTACTATTTCAATAAAGCCATAATATTTATGACAATACAAACTACTTGTTTGTGTTTTACGTACTGTTAATTTTTATTTCGTTTTCACGAAATAAATACGCATCCTTTCTAAGTCGGTCAAAATTTTAATCGGTTAAAATGTAAAGATTGTACATATATATTATGATTTCACTAATAAATTATAAGTATAAAGCTGGTTACATATAGCATAAGATAATTCATAATATATATGTGATAGTACTCGTGTGTGACGACTGTATGGGATTGTATGGTGAGATATGCCACGATATCGAGAGATATGCCACCCCCACATATTATATTAACTGTGTGTAACAGGCATAAATCATATTATATAGGGGAAAGGGACCTAGCCCGGACGGTAGGTAGCTCCGAATAAGCCAATTTTTATTTATTTGTAAGAAACAAACAGCTTTTAATACAAATATACATACTAAGGAAGTTTAACACAGATGGTTAAATACAGATGTTTTTATTTATGAAGCTAACAAGATATAGAAAAAAAATAAGAAGGAAGGGGGGAGAGAAAGAGGAAGATAGGATCGGGACAGTAGATGCTATCGACACATTTTATACTCGTGCATCTATTTGTGGTTGTACGTATTACTTCGGTTCGATATTTTGAATGGGTATTATTGTGAAGAATGTTGATATTGTGAAATTGTGCGTTATATAACGCACAAATACGGGGAATTGGAGAATTTATCCCAAGATTGGTCCTGCATGCGGGCAAATGCAAAAAATCGGTTTGTTGGGTTGGTCTTGACGGTATGTGAAAGTCGATGGCTCTGGCGGGTCCAGGCTATTATTCACAATTTTAAACAATAAGATTTGATCAAATATTAAACGTTGCGTTTGAAGCGTGATGAAGTTACTGAATTTTAAGGATTCGGTATTATTTGCAAAGTGTAAGTTAAATTTATAAATTATGTGCTCAAAGAATTTATGTTGAATGCTTTCGATTCTTTTAGTATGGGTTCGGTATAAAGGTGGCCATATCGGTGTGCAAGATTCTAAATGAATGCGGATATACGGGATGTAAAGGGAGTATATTTGCAGTATACAAAAATTCGATAGGGGTCATCTTGAAGTTTGATGCAGTTATTGATTGATTTGACAACTGAATATATTTTTTTTTCATCTGCGTATGCTAGGTAATTAGCATGCAAAAAGCATTTGTGGATATCATAAATATATACATTAAATAATAGTGGCCCTAGGCGAGAACCTTGAGGTATGCCGGAGGTGTACCTCAATATCTGGGAACTGCCGTTGTATCGCGCTAGTACCTACCACAAATGATGTAGCGTTTAGCAATTCTTGACTGGTGCGAACAGTTGAGGCCTGCCCGCCGAGCCGTTCAGTTGTAAGCAGCGTTGACGTATTTTGTTAGTGAAAATGTTGATCCAAACAAAATTTCGAAGGGACGTAATTCAAGATATGAATTATATAAAATTATTTAACCATTGGTCATATTTACTCATTGTTTCATATACCAGAGCATAAGAAACAAATTATTTTATTGTTGATTAGGTAGCCCTCGACACTCGTTTGGAAGGTACCCGCGGACAAATCGTAACAGTCAATAATAAGATTAGCGCATATTTTGAATTTAAAACTAACTTTATATTTCTATTCACTATATTTGAAATTGTCGTCATATGACAACATTTAACATTTTTTCACCTTTACAGCTTAAAGATGCCGAATCATCGAGAAAAAAATTGGACGGCGAGCAGTCTTAAGGAAGCAATCGAAAATGTGTCTGTTGGGAAAACTTCGTTGAAATATGCAGCAAAAAATACAAAATATCAAAAAGCACCCTCCATGAGAGAATGATAGCACTATAAACTGGAGAAGAAGTAAAGTTGCAGCCAAAACTAGGTCTCTTTGATGCTTACGAACTACAATTATATGATCACATCAAACATTTATATAACCGTTTAATGAAAGTAACACAAACATAATTTTTGAAAGTTGCTTTTGATTTGGCAGAAGCATTAAAAATACCACATCGTTTCAACAAAGAGTCTAAAACGGCAGGTAAAAGTTTTGTTACTTTGTTACGTAACGCAATTAGGTCGAATCTAGTCGTTGGAAGAATAATGCTTCTAGCCGCTAGTTAAATAAAGATACACCTAGCCGTTCGTCACTATTCGACCAATAATGACACGTTTCCGCCCGCCATCATTGTTTTTGACCAATGAGACAAGGTACGGGACATAGATTTCGGCCGCCATTACGGCGTGGGCTCGCTAAGCGATTACCCGCCATCATTACCAATGCAGACACAGAGTCGTAAGGTGAGTGCGACGTGCCTTGGGCACGTGGCCGCCCGCTATTGCATCAGTACATTATAAACGCCTTGCTACCTCTGCATTGTACCTAAATATTAAAGCCAGTGACCAGTGCAATAACTCGCTGCGTCCTGTCTGCCATTGTACGTGTGATGTCCAGAGTCCCTAGTCTGCACACTTTACACCAACGGAATCGTGACTACTGTCATCGACCGCCATGTAAGCAGATTTGATTCACCCTCTTTCATGTGCTGTTAATAACTGTGCCCTTGAATAACATGTCCGGTTGGAGATTCCTCAGAGAGAGATTATCAAGAATCAGATTAGATTAGGATCAGCCCCTAGATTAGAAACCCCGTATGTGATTACCTGTCAATGTTGTCCTGTAAGTAAACCCTGACTAGAAAACATGCATCTCTCATTTGAGTAGTTAGTTACCTTTCCCCGATATAAGGCTGCGGCCGGCCTTCGACTTTGAGATAGGAGATGAGATGCTTTACCAGCTGAGCTAACCTGGTGGAACCTGAGATCAGCCCTGCTTTTGACCTCGAGGTGAGGTAAACTGCCTTCTTTACACCAGCATCCAACGTGTACTTCCCCCCTTGTCACACTATCACTGGAGCTATAACATGGGGACCCATCCTCTTCCCCTTATTACACGGTCGCTGCATCGATGGGCCTTTCCCCTTGTTACACTGTTCGCCCTCGCGTGGGGCTTTTCTTCCCCTTGTTACAACTTCTTAAAAAAAACATTTCCTTTAATAATAGTGTTATAGTAATATTCTAAAATAATAAGGTGTGTCAGCTTCAACAAACTTCAAGTGGTTTTTTGATCAATTATAAACCTCATCCTTCTCAAGCAAAGACGAAACGGCTAGAAACATTTTTGCAAATATTTCCATGGTCGTCCCAGATGCATAAAAAAAGATATTGAACACCTGATCGAAGAAGGCCCGAAGGACTGAAATATTGACGTCTTCCCCATGCAAGAGCAGTTTAGTCGAAAAGAGTCAGATCCCGACAAAAAACTAAACATTACAGATTCCGTCACAGTACTGGTAGAGGAAAAAAAAATTATGTATTGTATGATATGATATTATGTGCAGCGAATTTTTTTTTGAAGACTATACAATTCAATGTAAAGTCTGGGAATGTGTGGATATAAACCCAGCAATCGATTTTTATTTTTGCAACGTTTGCTGGGCAAAAAAACTAAATGAGCGTTGATGAATTATGTGTCCGGGATTACCTGCCATTTTTTCAATACTGGAAAAAAATGGTGTAAGTTTAAAACACTACTGCATTCGGCATTTAAAAAATATTTTTTGTTTGTTTTCTTGTATTGTTTACACAAATAAACCTATATATTGAATTTTATTTCATCATTTTTGTAAAGTGGCCGTGGCAAAAAAGCAGGGCCGGCCCTGAGTCAAATGGCGCCTGGCGCATGCAAAATTTTGTCGCCCCTAATCACCTCAGTGGCGCTGTGTTAGGTGTAAGATATTGCCGAGGCGCCTTGGAAAAATGGGACCTGGGGCGTACTGCTCCAATTACGCCTTCACAGGTAAGTATAATGCATGTAATATAAGAATATAGTCACATTACTCTTTTAGTTGATCTCAGAATCGAAACAAGAAATAATCGACTCACAATAATTTGTGATGTCAACCTAAAACAGCGATTATCGATGCATTTTTAAACACCGAAATGAGCACAATTTGTTTATTACAGAAAACGATTTGGGGTCGTTATTTTATTTTAGAAAACAAATTCGAGGTCGTCCATATTCGAGCAATCGACTTGAAAATTCACTCGAAATTTTACGAAGGCGCCAATATTATCACGAAGATAATGACAAAATGTGAACTTCTCTCAGTTCGGCGCATTTAGGCGCCATGCCATGTGAACTGTCATAAAAATTACGGTAAGCTTCTCAACTCATCAAACTGTGAGAAGGCTGTAAGTCCACGCGGACAAGATTAGACCTGTCAAGATTCACATCACTTACGACTTCTGAGAGTTGCTATAAATTAGGGTAAGTAACTCACAGTGTTGTTTACATTGGTAATTTTGCCACAAGCTACTTACATAAGTCACTTACGAGAAAAAAAAAACTTACCAATATAGTGACCACCTTATGATAATGATAATAATAATAATAATGTTTTATCATCTTCTTTTTTTATAACGACATAACAAATACTAATATCCTCACTGGGATTTCCCGTGCCGAGGATTTCATTTACAAAATATGAGATTACGTTATATTAAATTGATGTGTTTGATGAAAAAAAACATCCTAAGGTTAGGTGTTTTAAGTGCATTTGAGTGGTTTCAGTGTTAGTCTGTATTTGGTGTTAATATATTTTGTATTTCAGATCTCCCTGTGTAACGTATCCAGTGTTTTATTTGATTTTTAATTTTTTTACAAATGTGATTTTTAAAGGATAGTGGGATTTTGTTGTAGAGTTTAGTACCATAGTATAAGAAGTTTTTTGTCCGAATGTTGGTATCGTGGTTTCTAGTTGTATGTGTTTTTAACTCTAAGATCTAGTGTGTCTAATATGTGTGATTGTTGTTATTTCTTGTTTTTTGTTTTTGTATTTACGAATGTAAAGTAGTATTGTTTTAGAGTATAATTGTTTTATTGACATAATGTTAAGTTTGTTGGAGATTTCGTCGGTGCTAGTTCTTACAGGGACTTTAAGTATAATTTTCATGATGGCTTTTGTGTTCTAATGAGTAAATTAAAAATATTATCATTGGCACTGCCCCATCCGATAAAACCATATTCTAATAGTGATTGGCAGAGAGCCATGTAGAGTCTAATCAAATATTTTGTACTGAGGACATTCCTGACTGTTTTAAAAACCTATTTTTTTAATTTTGTTAATTAAACAAATAATGTGGTCAGTCCACTTAAATAGTGATAAATTTTTACGCCTAGATACGTTATGTGGTTAACATTTTCCAATGATAGACAATTATACTGACCATTTAAATGTGGTAAGCTATGAATTTTCAAGTTAAGGTTTTTTTCTGTATTTTGAGTATTGTTTATTTTAAAAGTTAGCACTAAGTGGGAGTGAGTAATAGTCTAGCCATGTTTGATTCTGTTTGAAGTGACTTCTGCTTTCTTGAATGTTTCTAATCAATTTTTCCCATTTAATATAATAACAGTATCATCTGCGAAACTTGTGATTACGCCTTCACATTCTATGTGACATATGTTATTTATGTAAATTAGGAACAGGATTGGACCTTTTATTTATTTTTAGTTAATTAATTTGTGTTGTTTCACAATTAATTCATTTAAAAATAATATATGGTATATTTGCGCACGTTCCAGAGTGGAAGATATTCTTAGTATCGCCCTGGTGAAAGACCACCATTCAGAATTGAAACGTTGCTTGAAATGGCTTTTAGCCGTGTTTGGTGACCAGAACTGAATAGCCAGGTATTTCCCCTTTTCACCACCTTCCTCTCCCCCTTCTCCTTCCCCTCCCCAATACCTCCAGCCTCACAACATTCCCCAATTGGGAATGCCATAGTCTCACTGGCTCCAGACGGTTGGGAGCAGTTTGGGACTCTTGTGCGGTATTCATATAAAAAAAAAAAAAAGCCTAGAATACTTCCTTGAGATTGATGATTGACAACTGTTTATAGGTAGATACCCATTACCCACCTTGGTTATTTTGCTACATAACATAAATGTTTCATGCCCTAGAAAGTTACAAGAAAGTCGAATTTACTATCATTGTTTTTGCCCTTCTGCAAAGTTTTCCAGTGGCTTCCCGGATAATTTACGCGTAGAAAAGTTTTAAATTGAAAGTCCAACATGATTAGATCTCCGTTTATACGAGCTGACTCGGGAATATAATATAACGCCCCGGAGAAAGTTTATAGAAAATTATGTTTATCATATAATAAACCTGGCCGCGAAAACAGGCGTTCATTACGAGCGGCAAAATAAAATTTACCTCCGGAGAAAGTGATTTTTCTCCGACAAAATAAAGTAATTTCGCCAAATTACATTCAAGGAAACTTTGGCCGAGTTCGGTGGAAACGTGTTGCCATTCTTCGTACCTAATAATGCTTCACTTATTAAACAGTTTTCGGCAGTGCTGTTCCTGCGGAGGAACGATCCGGAACGAAGTTCCGGCGTCTATTATCGACGGTGTCTTAAATTCGCTTATATAAATTTTCAACATTTGCACCCGTCGACATACTTTCTTTTTTAAATAGCACTGAACAGATCATCTCTAGAAGTGTGATGGATACCGATTTGAAAGGAAACGAATGTCATCAATTTACATGAGACCTTGAGAATTGATTATTCACCAAAAATTTCTTAGGTATATACATTTTAAGGTCAAAATTACAATTGAAAACGTTATTATGTTAGTTTGATGAATCGATTGCATCTAATTTCGCTGTCGGACAGGAGAATCATTTCAGACCCAGATGTATTTATTATATAGAGTAATTGACAGCCCTGCCATTGTCGCCACTGTTAAATTCCGTGTACCGAACAGGGACACAAGACAAAATATAACATTTGCAACACGTACACAACCAAATATCAGTCATACTCACTAACCAATAGGGTGCAAAATCTGGGTAACAAGTTTGGAGGTATTGTTGATATATTTGCATTTCTAAAATAAAGCGTCATCTATACCAGCACTTGATGAATCCTACAATTAATTATTGTAGCGTGGATAATGCAGCTTTAATGATTTGTATTTTATTAATGTTTTAGTTTTCTCTTTTATGTTACTCTTAAACGTTTTAAAAATATTGTTTAACTGTATTTCACGATTTAAAAACTGTGTGTACTTATAATTTTCGATGGCTCATTATATTATGTTCTAAAAATCTATGTAAAAGCCCAGATAGGAGTTTAATCAAATAAATAAATTATCTGTCGAAGAAAGAATGTCGGTATATGAAAATGTCTGATCTATTTTACTGGGGGTAACAGGGAAAAAAAATAGTTTACTAACGGGCATGCGGACTCACTTCTATCGGGTTTTCTCTACAGTACATATTTTATGCACCTCGTTGTAACGTTGTACAGCGGTAGATTCTTACTTTTATAATTATTTGGTGAGAACATCATTTAGAATCGAAATATTACTTGAAATTGCTTTAGCCATGCTTATTGATCTTTTCAACGCTTCCACCCCTCCGGCTTCTTCCAAATTGGGGATGCCGTCCCACTGGCAGTTGGCTTAGGGCAGTTTTTTAACTCCAAGCAGGAGGCCCCGTGGAAAATAATTTCCCTTAGGGCATATGTCATTTTTTGGGAATGCTTTGTGGAGGGTCTTCTAAAGGAAAAGAAGTTCAGGGTAAGTGTGTCAGGAGTGACGGATGTACTAATCTATCCTTCCCACCGCGGTGCCAGGTCGAGGGAGTCCGGCTGGAGAAGACTAACGCCAAAGAGAGAAGTCAATACGAGAATCGCGCATAAGTTTGGAAATCACATAACGAAAAGCTCCGTTTTAAAAATCACCTGACAACGTTTGATTTCTCCCTACTTCCAAGTCAAACATCATTAAAAACTGAGATTGTTGCTTGTGCAATGTTGGCGGACTCTTGTAGAAAAATGAACCCTACGCACCCAACGGTTTCAATCGTTCGACCACAAACCGTAAACGTAGTTATTTTACAATATTATTGTCAATTGTTACGCAACGTAACCTTTTTTTTGTCGATATTTTCTATTGACATAACTTACGAATTTTATCAAAACCTTGTGCAGGCTTTATCTTTCTAATTTAAAATTTTGTACCCTTTTTACTGTGATAATCACAGAGCAAATAATGCATAGAGATGGGTAGAGCTAGGCGTGCCGCCAACTTAACTAAAACAGCAATTAAGTAAAAATGTTCGGCTTGTTTACAAAAAACAAAGATTTTGTTAGAGTACCCCTTGTATAAATGTTTTGTTATTTGCTTACCGCAGTCAAAATCATAATAAGAAACGTAGTAGACGGCAGTAAACTAAGCTATCACGTGACCTTTGTCTCCAGCCTTCAAAATGGTACTGACTGCAAGTCAATTAATTTTGAGGTCAGTGGTAGTAATTCATTTTTGCAGGATCTATCTTTCATTTATTTTATTTTGGTTTTTTGCTTTATAGGACATGTATCACACACTTAAATTGGGCGAATCCATTTGTACAAATTAGTGAATTGTGTTTTTTGAATTTTTGAAGTTTGAATTACACGAGTGGCGCGTCGGGCAAAACTTACGTCGACAAATTCAAGAGAATTTTTTTGATTAATTGAAACCTTAACGAGTTTTTTTTTTACCTATGTTGAAATAGGAGCGTGGTAGGTAAACAAATAAATAGACACAATAAATGGGATCCGGCACATTTTTTTTACACAATCAGCACTGGTTGTTGGAACGGTCGTTTATTCGACCATACGGAACGCCCGAATTTTATCTCTGAACGGTTTGAGTTTATGGTTCAACTAGTAAAGAATTAAGCGTAGGTAATAAGTTTTTTAATATGAAGTTAAGTACCTTTCCCGGCGGCGTGGAACGAGCCGAAGAGTTTTAACACGATATTCTTACTCGAACTGTTAATTGGACAGTTTGCTGCGGTTCAATTCAACCGGTTATATCATACTACTGTAAAACTTCTATTTCTTTATCGGGATCACTGGGCTAAACTCACCTACGGGGGAGCACAGTTTGTGGTATTAAATTATCAGTACACGAAACTGCACAGAGTGATAGTCGGTAGACCAAAGGATCCTTCGATGGGGTTATCTAGACTCTATGCTAAAGTTATTTGTTGATTTCACCCATGTACTCCATCAGTAGATTAGTCCACCGGCTAATATTGGACAGGAATTTTTATTCTGCTATATTAATCAACCCTTATCGCAACAAAAAGTTTCCATTTATGTATCTTTGTCTAAAAAAACAATTAACTAACTAACCATCACGCCGTTTCCCCGCAGGGGTAGGTAGAGAGGACGGACCGCCAAACAACTCGATCTTGGCATACACTTCTTGCTTCATTCACATTCATACAACGCCTCATACATTCTCTTCTGTTATTCCGACTTCTGACATGACCCGACTCGAGTATTTGATTCACTTGGTCGTGCCATGTCTTCCTCGGGCGACCTGGCTTCTTCTTCCATTGACATTCGCGTCATATATTCTCCTATAATTTGCGTATAAAAACAATGCATTAAGAGGAACGGCTGAGCAGCTTGTTACATACAAAACTTAATTTTGGATCAAAACTTAATTAAGAGGTCAAAATACTCACCTAAACCTAATAAATTATTTTTTCATCAAAAAGTACAGTAAATATCTAGTACGGATTAGAAGTAATTTATTTATTTTTATTTTGCATTATGAAATATAGGCGATTAAAGGAATTGATTTTTCGCGATTTTGGAAGCACCTCTTCTAACAGGAGACGAGGTAAAACTTTTTTTTTAAAATTACCGTAACCCCCCAAATAATGAAAACTTTATGAAATTCAAAACACAACTAAAAAAAGAAAACCGAAAACTAAAATAAAATACATAATAATAATTTAATCAAAAAAACAATGTTAGATTTAGGTTAGCCCATAGATATACAACTCTGGTTAGCCACAGATTACATATTCCAAATAAGAAGGTTTGTTTGGGTAGAATATTTTCAAAATGGAAAACACAAGTAGGTACCTACTTAAGAACTTTATTATTTAAATATATTTTGAAAAAAAAAATGTTCGGAATGAAATAAAATTTTGAAATGAATATTTCTTTGTTCAAATCAATTATGGCACCCAAATGAAAAGCAAAAATTCACAACTTCATAACTTTATTCCAAAAATAAAGTAAAATCCCGAGTAAGCTAGTAACAAAATAAATAATACCCCCCATACACACGATTATATCTTTTATATCTTGGTAGCTAGAGATCTATAGCAAGAAAAACAATAACTAAGTAAGCATCACGCCGTTTCTCCGCAGGGGTAGCCAGAGAGGACGGATCGCCAAACAACTCGATCTTGGCATACACTTCTCGCTTAATTCACATTCATACATCGTCTCATACATTCTCTTCTATTATTCTGACTTCTGACTATGAATGATTATGTAAACATAAAATGTAGGAATGTAAATTCTTTAAAGTTTGTCCCTAGCCTTGTATTGGCTCGTAGCTCTGTGCGGTGGATGGACAATGATAATGATGAAAACACGAAATACTAAAAAAAAAACACAAGAGTCTCAAGTGCATCCAACCGTCTGGAGCCAGTGAGACCGTGGCTTTCCAATTGGGGTATGTTGGGAGGCTGAAGGTAGCGCGGAGGGGAAAGAGATAGGGAATCAGAAGGAGGGGAAGTATCATATTGTTTATATCAGCCGATCATAGCGGTTAGTACAATACTCATTGTGCCATCAAAACATAATAGTAACGTAAACGAAAGAAATTACATAACCTGAAACATTATTACATAAAGCAGTACAACGAGGAAGTATACGAGTATTTAGCACTTGTATTACTGTGGTTTAAGGGAGATTTCATCTATGATGTAGGGGTGGTCTCGGGTGTTGTTATAGGACGCCGACTGAACCGGAATACGAAGAAATGCAAATAGGATTAATTGATGGGAATAAATGAATTAATAAATGTATAAATGAATGAATTAACGAATTAGTATCGAATTAATAGATGTATGAATGAACGAATTGATGAATTAATAAATTTATGATATAATGCATTAATAAATTAATTAATATGTGTATGAAATAATGAATGCATAAATTTATGAATTAGTGAATTAATAAATGAAAATGGGATTAAATGATGAATGAATTAATGATTGGATTAATAAATGAATAAAAGCAAGAATAAAGGAATAAAGGAATATAAGAATAAAGGAATACATAAATAAGGGAATAAAGGCATAGAGAAATAAATGAATAAAGGAATAAAGGAATAAAGGAATAAAGGAATAAAGGAATAAATTAATAAAGGAATAAAGGAATAAAGGAATAAAGGAATAAAGGAATAAAGGAATAAAGGAATAAAGGAATATAGAATAAAGGAATAAATGAATAAAAAATAAAGTTATAAAGGAATAAAGGAAAAAAAGGAATAAATGAATTAAGGAATTATAGAATTGAGGAATTAAGGAATGAATTAATACATGATTTAATAAATTAATTAATAAATGTATTATTAAATTAATTCATAAATGAATTAATAAATGAATTAATAAATGAATTTATAAATGAATTAATAAATGAATTAATAAATGAATTAATAAATGTATTATTAAATTAATTCATAAATGAATTAATAAATGAATTAATAAATGTATTTATAAATGAATTAATAAATGAATTAATAAATGAATTAATAAAAAAAATTATAAATGAATTAATAAATGAATTAATAAATGAATTAATAAATGAATTAATAAATGAATTAATAAATGAATTAATAAATGAATTAATAAATGAATTAATAAATGAATTAATAAATGAATTAATAAATGTATTATTAAATTAATTCATAAATGAATTAATAAATGAATTAATAAATGAATTAATAAATGAATTAATAAATGAATTAATACATGAATTAATAAATGAATTAATAAATGAATTAATAAATGAATTAATAAATGAATTAGTAAATGAATTAATAAATGAATTAATAAATAAATTAAAATTTAAGTAATAAAATAATCATTTATGAAATAAATGATTTAATTATTGAATTAATGGATGTATGAATTTTTACCTTGCCAGTTTAGCCCTTCTCCGCAGACAGCATATGACGAGAAGAGCGAGGAGTGGAAACCCAAGTATGCAGGACACAATAGGGACGATCACAGACTCCGGGGACACTGGAAATCAGTTTACACATATGTTTAAGGGGGATAAAAGAATTATGGCGATTAATTTTTTCATTCTTAAAACTATGATAACCATCATAAAATGGTGCGAAATAAAATTATTAAAGATTCATTGAAAAAATTCCTAAAGTAGCACAGCACTTTAATTTTAATATATCCACTTTTGTTTAATATGTTAATTTATTTTTTCATACATATGTCTAGAAAAAAAAATGCGTTGAATTTCATATTTTCTGTTCACGAACCAATTTACATATATAAATAGTTTGATTGTATAGGTAAAGCGGTAAATTAATTCAGAAATTCTTATTGTATCATTTCAACAATTTGGGAGGCGAGCATGGGTACCGCCGTCCCGGGAGCCATTCATTGGATAACCAACACTTCTGCCGTAGGTCGCCACGAGTGCTCGCTACATTTGGTGACTTAGCAGAGGTGTCCGGATGAAGTGAGAACACACTGACCCCCCAGATTCCTACCCACCCCTCATACCCCTTTCCTTTCCAAATATTCCTCCTTTCCTATCCATAAAAAACCCTCCTCACAGCATCCCCAAAGATGACAAGAGAGAAATCATTTCCCTTAGGGCCTCCTGTGTGGAGATAATGTAAAAAAAAAACTCGGGTGGGAATGCTGTCCTTGCTATACAGATGGTCCTAGGAACTATATCATTGACCGCGACCCATCTCATAATGGTTCATGGCTCATCTCCCTTGTTTCTATTATCTATTGGTCCATGGAACTCGGTGACCGGATAATTCATCACACTTATTATTAAAAAAAAACTAGCCTGAAATCCTAATGTAACCTAATCTCGTCAACTCTTTTTAAAATACAAAATAATAAAAAAATGTGTAAAAAAATTGATTACTTTAGATTTGATAAGATTTTCGGGCTAGTTTTTTTTTCCTACAAAAGTAATTTCCTTGTTTGCCGATTCATACGTGTGTTGGATGTCATGGAACCATGGAACTCACCTGTTGGATAGATTATGATGGATGTCCTCTGTTTATTATTGTTGTGATGTATTTTGGCCGGAGGTGAAGTGGCAGCTAGAATCTGAATGTTGCGGCTCCCGAGGGTGGGGAGGAGGACGGCGGGGGTCGACATTGTCTATTCGTTCATCAGAATCTAGAACGAAAATCAGCAAAGATTAGAAACGGTTTCCTAACAAGCTTTTTAAATTTAGCGCCCTTTATGAGATATTTCACAAAAAATGCCACCTATTCTGGTTCTTTTTAAGAGGGTTTAAGAGATTTTGCTTAACTATGACTTTGCTTATTTATGTACGATTTATTGGTGTCATTTATGATTTTATTTTTATTTTTTTATATTTTTGTAGAAATATTTTTGAGTAAGATTCTTGATAAATATTTATGCTTCAAGTTTGTCAGATATGTTTTTTATGTTTTTATTTTATATGGACATATATAATTTGTAAAACTGTAAATTTAGGATAACATTTTGAATAACAAGCTCCCGTTAGACAAACTAAAATAAAGTAGTTTATCGGGACTTCTTGGATCATATTTTTTGTAATGTCTTAAATTATTAATAAAAAAAATAACATTTTTTATTATTGAAAAACAAAAAGTACATAATTACGTACATTGCTTATATGATAAGTTGTACAATAAGTGTAAGAAAATACATATTTAAATAATTATATATATATTTTATTAAATCGATATACGAGTATGAATAATATAAAGATTTGAGCAGTGACTACCGAGGTGGTTGAAATTAAAAGAATTTTAGTATCCTAAATTAAAAGTAAATGAGATTAAAAACAAAAAAATGAGGAAAAAGATGAAAGATATAGTGTGAAGTTTGTTGTTACTTTGTAGAAGTTCTGAGAAATTAGAAAAAGAGTGAAAAATGTAGTGCAGTTTGTTATATTGTAGATGTTCTTAGTATCTGGCACAGTAGAGAATGTCTTTGTTGGCTATCCACGAGTGAATTTTGTGTTTGAGATTTAAATTTTTATTAATTGATAAACTAAAGTTTTCAAGACAAGATTTTTGTGCATAGCGTAAAGGGTAACAATTATTTTTATAAACAATAATTATTAGCCTGAAACACTCATTCAAATTGAAAAAAACCTTCTGAGAAAAGATAAATGTCGCCGACAGGACTCGAACCTGCACCCTTCTGATTGCCGGTCAGATGCTCTACCGTTGAGGTTACGTCGGCTTATCGCAAACCCGCCAAGTTAATCAATATATACTAGTGTTTCATTCAATAATTACTGTTTTTTATTATATTTCACCTGTAAACAATTTTAATTTTTTACCAGGTGAATATCGTTGATATCTTTTTGAATTAAATTAAAACATTTTGGTGCCAAATTATGGTAATATCTTTCTCCGTACGTGCTATTTATCTTCGGAGTAATGTGTTGATGTCTATGTGTTTTTCCGTAATTGAGCTGTGCAGAATGATGGTTGTATTTGTCTTTTTGATAGAGTATAGAGATAATTTTGATAAATAGTTGCTATATATTCAGTACATCAAATATAATTGTACTGTCAATGATAATTCATTTTAAAAGAATTTTGTGGTTTAATCATCACAGTAGATGTTATAAAAAAATATAGGTGCATCACACATGCGCAAGAGGAACGGCTGCGCGGCCTGTTTCATACAAAACTCAATTTGGGATTTTTAATACTCACCTAAACCTAATTTTTTTATATGAATACCACACAAGAGTCCCAACTGCTCCCAACCGCCTAGAGCCAGTGAGACTATGGCATCCCCAATTGGGGAATGTTGTGAGGCTGAAAGTATTGGGAGGGGAACTAGAAGGGGAAGAGGAAGGTGGGGGAATTATTTTTTTCATCAAAAAGTGTAGTAAATATCTAGTACGGATTAGAAGTAATTTATTTGTTTTTATTTTACTTTATGAAGTATAGGCGATTAAAGCAATTGATTTTAGAGGCACCTTTAACAATTATTTGGGGGCTAACGGTTATTTAAAAAAAAGTTTTACCCCTTCTGCTTTGAAAATATAATGAAATATAAAATAAAAATTTAAAAAAAAGGTATTAAAATAAGCATTATGGTGGACTTTAAATTAAATTAAAAAACAACCAATTTACGTTGGAATACAAATTTGCTGTACATAATTTAAAATATCGACAAGAAAAGAGTTTTTCTTTTTTAAATGTTTTGTTTTTATTTTTTTATTTACGTAATCATATTTACATAGCAAATATGAAAATTTAAAAAAAATTACTATAAACCTGCAAATAATTTTCTAACTTGCCTCTAAAATTATCAAAATAGATTTTTTTCATGACATATATATATATATACTTCGTAATTTAAAATAAAAATAAATAAAATATTTCCTATACGTACTAGATATTTACTAAACGGTTAATTAAAAAAAAAATCATTATTGGTACTTTGGCCTCAAATCCAAAATTAAGTTATGTATGAAACGGGCAGCACAGCCGTTCCTCTTAAGACGCATAGTTTATTATTACTTAATTTGCACTTATAGTTTATTACAACGTATAGAATTTGAATATTTTTTTTCGGATTTTGGCATAGGTACTTTAAAAACATCGTAATTGTGTAAATTCGGCCAATTTAGTAGTATTGTTATGCGATAAATGACTCACTAATAATTATTGAAGTCAATACTTACGATAGTATTGAGGTTTTCTTTTGTTAAAAATACGCAAATATCGATATTTTTAAAGAATGTTGAGAGATCCGGAACCGCAATTAAGCAAAAAGTCTTTAAGCAAAAGTATAATCACAATGCCTTATCCTCACAGGGCAGGTAATTACTAGAGATGCCTTTACACGCAATGAAAAAAAAAAACAAAATAAAGAGACGAGGGACCATTTAAGGCGGGTCACTGTCATTTGATTCCGACAGTCTTCAGGCATTGCACTGCAAAGTATTAATATTTACTCTTCGAAAAGCAAAATTTGGTAATGATCAACTTGTCCTTTTTACAATTATGCAGAATTTATGGCAAATCTCCCCTTTTCCCGAATCTTTGGCAACAGATTCCAAACTAACCCAAACCGCCAATAAGTAAAACAGTAAATAAGAAAAAGGTTCGGTCCGTTTACAAAAGCCGAATAGTTGTTGGAGTATTTAGTTAGACCCCCTTTTCAAATGTTTTAAATTTGCTTACCGCAGTCAAAATCAAGTGAAAGAAACGCGGACGGCTGCGATTTCATATCACTAAAACTGTTAATGTATTATAATGACTGAATAAATAAAATGCGGCAAAAAAGCTGATCTGTGGAATGAAATGCGATAGTTAAGAGTATTCTTTTTACCACTTCTTTTTTTACAACGTTGAAATGCGGAGGAAACCATTATTATTGTTTTTTTTTCCTTAAAATCTTCGAATGATCGCTCGCCGCCAGTCAATACACGAATGATGACGTCATGCATTCGAGAAATACGTGAACCCGCCCGGTGCCAAATTATGGTTGTCACGTGGATGCCTCTAGCCGTCGAAATGGTAAGCAAATTTGGCTATTATGGCGCGTCTATTCATTTATTAGGACGTCAGGCCTCTGATCTCGAGTGTTTCCAGGCCGATCGATCTTACAAAAAGGCAACACAGCTGTTACAGGGAACACTAATAAATAATTTTACATCCCAAAATAATGAAGAAAATGAAAACATTAAATATTTAAGTGCGCACTTTGATTTTACAACGTCAAAATAATTTATCATCTCAGATATAATATTTTTACTATGGCAACAGTTTGTGAATATTAAATTTAAGTATTTGCACCATAAATCTCTTACGAACAGCGCATCTATGTTTTACGTACGAGACAGGTAAGAAACGGGTATTATATTACATTATCGTGTAACAATTTATTAATGTAAACATAATATCGCTGTATTTATTAATATTAAATGATAATAATAATATTTATTAATTTGAGACACACTATTTAACGAAAACATTTGAGAATGCTTTGACTGCCCAACTAGGAACAAATCCCGTTTTAGGACAGTCAAATTGACAAGTTTAGTTCTTATTAATAATAATAATAATAATAATAATTGGAAGATTTGTATAGCGCCGTTTTTGTGAAAAATCACCTCAAGGGCGCTGTACAAATATTACTTGCTAGGGTTTATCTTATTATGTTCATATACAGAAAACATACTTACCTGGTAGGGCACTCCAGATTAAAACGTTAAATTACAATGTTTTGGGCTGAGATGATATGACATTCCACACACAGGACACATATTAGAAAACACTGCACATTGCATGACATTGAAGTTACTGTTAAAATCCCATTTGTCATTGATATTACATACATTAGAAGGTTATTGGTAAAAGAAGAGTAGGTACTTATTTGAAACATGATTTTATTTGAGATTTTTGATAATAATTATTTACATTTACAAATATTTAAATTATTTGTTTATTAGGTAACTGAAGCATTCATGGATATGACTGTCCGAAGAGATGAGTTTTGAGTTTCGCTTTGAATTTTGTCGAGTCTTTAATTAATCTTAGATCGTATGGCAGTTTATTCCAGGCTTTAGGGCTTGACACGCTGAAAGCTCGCTCTCCAAACTTAGTATCTGGTGTGCGCTTTAGTTCCTTCAGCCTCCCGATGGCCGATGCCGTCGCCGATCTAAGAGTTGACTGGCGTGAATTGGAATTTTCTGGGATGCAGAGTTCCGATAGGTAAGCCGGGGCCATCCCGTTAATGGATTTAAATACCATCCAGCAAAGCTTGAACTGGATTCTTTCAGGACATTTGAGCCAGTGTAGATTTTTTAGATGTTCTGAAATGTGGGAGTATACGCCTGTATTAGTCTTGCCGCAGCGTTAAAAAAATTAAGTGCCATTATACAAAAATAGAAGGGGAAAAAGCTATTATTGACAAAGTATCGTAATATAATTTAATAAAAGTATAATAATTAAGTATAAAGAGGTTATGTATACGTGTTTGATAGGTACTGATTGTGTGATACGCATTTTTATAGTAATAATGAATCACGTATGAAGGTTTTATTTAAAAGTGTACATATCTATTAATCAGTAAATATTCGCTTTTGACCCTCCCTAAATGGAGAAGCCAAACATTGATCAGTTTACGCAGGACGTTTGTACTTTTCATTTTACAAGTATTCAATTAATTAATACTGTATTTGGCTATTTGTAGTAATAAAGAGATTTTTAAAAAAATCATTGTAATGAAAGTACGTTTTTTCCGTATAAGAGTCTCAAAAATGCGCAGCCAGTGTTGAAACTATGGCAGTTTGCACGAAAATTTTAGCATAAGGGCAGATTTAAATTTTTATTAAACCGAGTATCTACCTTTTTTTATATGAATACCGCACAAGAGTCCCAACTGCTCCCAACCGTCTGGAGCTAGTGAGACTATGGCATCCCCAATTGGGGAATGTGTGTGAGGCTAAAGACATTTTGGAGGGGAAGGAGAAGGGGAAGAGAAAGAAAGAGACAAACATGGCTGAAAGCCATTTCAAGGAAAGTTTCAATTTTGGATGATGGTCTTTCTCCAGGGAGATACTGAGAGTATCTTCCACTCTGGAACGTGCGCAAATATACTATATGTTATTTTTAAATGAATTAATTGTGAAACAAGACAAATTAATTAAATAAAATTTACTTGCGCACGCCGGGATTTGAACCCGCGACCTTCGGATTCGTAGTCGAGAGCCTTACCCCTCGACCATGGAGGCCGTCAAAGTAAGTAAGTGTAAACTGGTTCTGCATTTTGTTCAAAGACTCCCTAGGGTCATCTAATTTTCCACACATATAATATTTTATGGAAACTACCAACACTTTTTGGGAATTATTTAGGACCATAAGTACGTTTTTTTTATCATAACCACGGTTTTCGCATAATATTTACCGTAAAAAAATTATGTTACTAATAAATTTAAAAAGAGCAATAAAAACGACATCCTAATTATATGATGTCACATTAAATAACCCCCAGTCCTCACAGCACAGGACTCCCCAGTGAGGAAAAAACACAAAAACAAAAAATAATAAATACGTCATTTTGTATTTTAAACTGTTATTCTCTATACATAGTTACACTTACACCATGTTTTGCACTTCCACGTGAATTTTCATAGTCGCTAATAAAAAAAAATACTACTACACGAACGTCCTACCTTCCAACTTCGAACGTTTCGGCAATTGCGTAGAGGGGTTGTTCGTGCGCGTTGGGCCAACGTTGGTTGAGTTCAGCGACTTGGCCCGTGATCGCTCCGGTGGCGAACTAGGTGTCCCAACTTTCAAACCAGTTCGCCCAACTCGCACGAATCGGCCCTCAACACATCGGCCAATCAGTATGCGCTCGGCAAGCAATTGCGGCGGGCGTGCCGATATGGATAGTAAAATGACTGAAATATGTTTATATCGACTATAAAAGCTGAAAAATGTTCAAATATGCATTACGCATATCATCCAAATAATATTAAAAATTGGATAGTTTGTTTTTTGTTTTTGTTTTTATGAAAAATCACGTAAAGGGAGAAATGGATATAATCCGATGTCTAGTTGATATAGTTTTTTTCAACATGAATACACAAATTTATTTAACTTTGTCCTCTCCCGATGTATAGTTTATTTAGCAACCACCACCTTAGTCTATATACTTCTACATAATAATTGTAGGCACTGATAAGATATAGCGCGAATGCAGCTATCACTTGAACGTCGTCCATTATAATGAAAGTTAGTTCGGAGTTGGAACGTTTGGCGATTGTGTGGTGGAACCATTAGATTTTTCATTTAACCATTTTTTTGTTTAGATTTCGACGGCGGGAGGGGAATAATAATAATTGGATTACTTATATAGCGCCGTTTTCGTGAGAAAATCACATCAAGGGCGCGGGATCAGAGTTGTCAAAAAAGGTAGATACTTACTAGCAACGTCATCAAAAACTACTCAGATTTAAGCTAATGTTCAGTCTGAGATGAAAAAACCTACTACTGAGTAAAATAGACCGTCCTTTGGGATGGTCCGACGCTCCGCAGGGAGCCCTCTTGCACAGCGCGTGTGTGTCCTCTAAATCTCGTTGATTTGCTTTTTTTTAATATTCATGTATTTCGTGACGTGTTAAATAGTTTTTTTTTTTTATATTGAATTAAATTTAAAAAATATATTATTCAACAGCAAAAAATTCTGGCTGGTATTGTGTAAACTACAGGAGATATTTCATTTAGAGATATATACTTGGTAACGTCAGTTGCCATCTTGGGTAAGGGAAGGGTGATCTTGAAATCATACATACGTTTGTCTCCCAAAGGTATTGTACCAAGTACAATTTATAAGTACGCTAGGAAATGTTAATTTAAACGGGGTTTTTCCAGTTGTTCTCACTTACGTGTGAACAATCCAGCTACAGAAACTCATTTACGTTAGAAAAACTGTTTTAATTGTACCAACACAGACTGTTTATTTGTATATTACCCACTGGCTATTTTTTTCGGAGCAGGACCGCTATAAATCCAGAAGAGAATTTATGGTTTTCTTCGTGAGAGAGAATTACGCCTTTCATGTTTTCTTGAAATAACTACACTGGCCTCCCTCTCTTCACACACACTCGTACAATAAAACGAACGTCTCTTACTACTAGTGGCGGTTTTCTGTAAAGAGCGATTGTGTAGTGACAGCCAATAATAATATGAGAACATAAAACTAACTTGCATCATAAACAGCGCGCCATTAAAATTTAAAATCCACCGGCTGAATATTACGATTGAAGAGCAACCCGATATTCCAATACGTGCTGCGTTGAATGGAATCATCACATATGGGCTCACGAACTCAAGCAAATGCTTCATTAAAAAATAAAAAAAAAACTCAATCCCCTAGTATGAAATTAAATAACCTAAGCCGAATCACGCTGACGTTTGTGCCCATCGCTAACGAAGGAATGATTAAACACACGCGACATCGGAAGTTTGACGTGTTACAATTAGGATGCAAGTTAAATGTTAGTAGTAAATATTTGCAAGTTTTGTTTTCTCGTTCCTGCACTTCTCTAACTTGCTTTTAATGGCGTTTGTAAATTTGCTAGTAAAACAAACAGATTATAATGCATAACCCGTTAGTAAAACTACAAAAAAAAAGTGGTTCATCGGAATTTTTTTTTGTTCAATATTTTTGTAAAATTTATAAAAGTTAATAAAAAAAAATATATAAAAAAGTTTTGTGTTCGTATTCAAAATGCAAAATATTATTTTTAGATAAGACGTTATATTCCTAAGTTAAGAAAGTTACAACAAACACCTTATTGTCTCAAGTCGCTAGTTATTATTGTACCCCTCCCAACAAATTTGTTTAAATTATGTTGCTGCCGCTGTATTCGACGATTTGCCGAAGGACTATAAGTACATAACATTTAATTTCCATAGGCGCTGCTGAAAACCAGCTGCACACCGGGCTCGATTAATGAATAGGAAAGAACGTTCTTTTAAGAACGCTAGTGAATGGCACGGTTGTGTCGAAACCGGTAGCGAATTTATTAATCCAAAAATAGTACACGGTAAATTAAAACTTCCAAACAAAATGTCTAGAAATTGCCATATACTGAATGCCGAAAAAATACAAGATAACCTGAAGAGACTTGGAAAATTACTATGTTTTTTAATTACAATTTTTTCTTAAAATTTTGCTTCAGGTGCAAGGTGAAAAAACCACGGATAATTTTTATACATATTAATTTCGTTATTAGTAATCTACTGAACATCTTTTGAGACACCTGATTTATCCAAAATTTCGAGGAACAAACCTTTATTGATGAGATTATCCCCTCAAGTATGTTCGGGGACTTTGCCTTTCTGGAGTTCTTTGTAACCAGAAAAACCAAAGACACTTCGCAGAACCAAAGTTACAAAAAGAGAGCACTTTGAAAACCTAATGGCTTGAGAGACACACACAATCGTGGAAGGAATATTCTTGTTGATGACATTTTTACTGTCTCTCATCGCTTCGGATGTTTCAAGTGCTTCCGTGAAATGTGATTTTATTTTTCTTTTGCGAAACAGGACTCTTAATTTATTATGCCACGCGGGGATTGGTCCGGAATACATGTTGTTTTGGGAGTATTTTTTATACGTAAGGTTTTATGAGATTATTTAGGTTTTTACATAAAAAATATTCAATGTGTCAAATTTTGAAACAGTATTAATTATAAACAAGTTCAATTATTTATATATTCATTCTAGAAACAAACAGTGCACGTATAAAATGAGTGGTGTACAATTTACAAGGTATTAGAAATTTATTACAATGATCAGTACCAATGGTAAAGATAAAACGGTATATGAAAAATGTATAATTGTATAATCGAATGAAAAAAATGTATAAATGTATAATCGAGTGAAAAATGTTGAGATTCGTGAAGAATGCAAGGCTGATGTAAGCGTAGTGAGCAAGATTAAGAAAGGGACGCTTAGATGGTTTGGGCATGTAGAGCGGATGAACGAAGAAAGGAGTGTAAGGAGAATATATGACGCGAATGTGAATGGAAGAAGAAGCCGGGGACGCCCGAGGAAGACATGGCACGATCAAGTGAATCAAATACTCGACTCAGGCCATGTCAGAAGTCGGAATAACAGAAGAGAATGTATGAGGCGTTGTATGAATGTGAATGAAGCAAGAAGTGTATGCCAATATCGAGTTGTTTGGTGGTCCGTCCTCTCTGCCAACCCCTGCGGGGAAACGGCGTGATGGTGTTAGTTAGTTAGTTATAATTGAATGTGTGTGTTCGTGTGTGTGTGTGTGTATTTTTCAGTGGCGTACTTGTACATTACTCCTTGACCAAGGGTAAGCTGTAGTTTTGTTAAGTGTTGATTATCGTTCTGACGGCCTCCATGGTCGAGGGGTAAGGCTCTCGACTACGAATCCGAAGGTCGCGGGTTCTAATCCCGGCGTGCGCAAATAAATCTTATTGAATTAATTTGTGCTGTTCCACAATTAATTCATTTAAAATAATATGTAGTATATTTGCGCACGTTCCAGGGTGGAAGATACTCTCAGTATCGCCCCGGTGAAAGACCACATTTTAAAAATTTGAATCTTTAACTAATTGCTTGGAATGGTACTTACACTATGTTATTCCTGTATTTGTTCGTTATTTTATCTATGTACCTAAACACCTAAACACTGGATAAATTAAAACCTTTTTTTGACGTGTGTAATTCGAGTAGGTGTAATTTAAGTAAGTAGGTGTATTTCCAGTGGATGTAATTTTACAAGGAGTAATTTATGTAAGTAGGTGTAATTTAAGTAAGTACCAGGATTTTGGAACGAAACTCGACATATTCACTGAGGTAACCAACTATGACACTATTATTTTGGCAGAATGTAACTTGTGTATTTTTGAAGGTTAATGTCCATAGAAAAATATGACATAGATGCCAAATCATAGAAATGTATACATATCTCTAGCGACATCTATGAGTAAAACCGGCAAACTTCAACTAACACCCCTGGTAGATGTAATTCCAGTAGGTGTAATTTAAATAAGTAAGTGTAATTCCAGTAGGCGTAATTTAAGTAAGTAAGTGTAATTTAAGTAAGTAAGTGTAATTTAAGTAAGTAGGTGTAATTCCAGTCGGCGTAATTTAAGAAATGTGTATTTCCCGTAGGTGTAATTCCACTAGGTGTAATTTATGTAAGTAGATGTAATTTAAGTCAGTCAGTGTAATTCCAGTAGGTGTAATTTAAGTAAGTAAGTGTAATTCCAGTAGGCGTAATTTAAGTAAGTTGGTGTAATTCTCCCCTTATGCAATTTCCTACGTGTGTAATACTAGCATCATAATATTGGTACGTGAAATTCACGCTCGTGTAATTTTGTTATGTAGCCACAGAGCAAATAATATATAGAGATACCTGCCCTAACATGCAAGGGGAAGGAACCAAAACAAGAGGGGCAGGGGCGAGCTTGGCGTGCCGCCAACTTAAGTAAAACAGCAACTAAGTAAAAAGGTTCGGCTTGTTTACAAAAACTGAATGTTTTGTTAGACCATTAAGTTTGACCACTTTTATAATACCTCTAGCCGTCTAAATCGTAATTAAGGCAAGTTCATTAATTCTGACGTCAGTGCATGTAACCCATTTCTTTATGGGTTGTCCCCGACTGTTCTTCCACTTGTTAGCCCTTCATATTATCACCTCCCATCGCTAGGATCTTTCAGTGTCCATCTCATAGACAGTTTTAGGGCAGTATCGAAACATTGATCGACACATTAAACCCCGGAAAGCAGATCTGCTCGTCACGTATTTTGTCCAATTTCGGTGAATTATCATATTTCCCGTTATTGTACTGCTGAATTAGAGATGACAGTCTCCCCCTTAGTAGAGAACGAGATGCCACTGGCAAACATATTAGGTACGTTCTGAGAATACTGTTATGGCGGCTGCAAATTGTAGGGGAAAAGTCAAATGAATGGAATACTTTTGAAAAATGTCCCATAAAACGTCAAACTTACACGTCTACCAGAGAAAAGTTTATTAAAAGCAAGAAATATTGGAAGTGGAATGAATATAAACAACTGTTTAACACAAGATTTGAAAAACAAACCATTTGACCTAACTTATCTGAAAAATATTAAATAATTACTTAGAGTACTGCATAAAACTCGTGATGTTCATTTAATCTTCTCATTAAACTCACCAAGCTCTAAAACTTCCTTCCAACCCCAAGATGACATGCCAGCGTTACCGTCATATTTTAAGTAATTACTCATTCCCCATTTTGAAAATAAACATATTTTTAAATAAATGAATCACCTATCACATATATTACGTTAATTGGATGTATTTAAAATTGACACAAGGACAACGGTAATCAATAAATTTAAAAGCAAGTTTTTAAGAGTATCTCAACGTTAAAGCTGCTTTTTGTGTTAGCTTACGGATATTATTTCAAATTTAAGAACCCAGGTAACGTCGTGTTCCATCTTGTGCACGGGAAGGTCGAATGAAATATGAGTAAATAATTGTTTGATAAGACCAGTTCTACCTGACTTAATTCGTTATTTTGATACTTAAATAATAATTTATAAAATTCTTACCCTTTCGTGATATTTCACTAAGTTTAAAAATTTATTTCTAATGTAATGTAAATACATAAAACTCATCCGATGATCATTAAATAATGTTTTTTTACCACTTTTCTGAATGACTTAGGAGAGGAGTCAAAGTTCCTTTGATTTTGACTCCTCTCCTAAGTCATTCAGAAAAATGGTTAAAAAAACAGTATTTAATGATCATCGAATGAGTTTTTTTGAGAGTATCTAAAATTTAAGGCTGCTTTTTTGTCAAAGGAACTTAGACTCCTCTCTTAAGTCATTCAGAAAAATGGTTAAAAAAATTAAATGGTCATCGCATGAGGTTTTTGGGAGTATCTCAAATTTAAGGCTGCTTTTTGTGTTAGCTATGGAATTCAACGTTACATAGCTTCTTAAATCTGTAATGATATCCGTAAGCTAACACAAAAAGCAGCCTCAAATTTGAGATACTCTTAAAAAACTCTTGCGATGATCATTTAATTTTGATTTTTTATTTTAAACTATTTTTCTGAATGACTTAGGAGAAGAGTCAAAGTTCCAATTTGTATAAGTTACGTATTATCTTTATATGCTTGAACAAAACACGGGAATATATTAAAAATGCCAGACAGCTGCACAATGGCCTGAATCGCAACATTAGGTGGACAAAAATACGATTTTTATAATAATTACATTAATTAAAATCATTAAATGAGTATCGAAGTTTTTACCCCTTTGGGCAATGAAATTTTATATACACGTATATTTAAAATAAATACCGCGTTATCAGATATGATTGCACCGCAAACTCGCCACTTTATCCATCTATCCAGTATTTTATTAGTGATGCCTACATCATTTGTACATGCGCAGTATGATTCCTGTGTATTTGTAGTGTGTGATCTAATTTCAACTTTTTCACTGTTTTCAGAGCAGTTTCCTTTACCCAAAAGGATTTTTGGAAAAATGGGTTTTCGTGTATGGGAAAAACAAAAAAGGAATATCTCATTTCCGAATTAATTTTAAAGAAAATCGAATCGAAAAAAACCCTGGTTTGCTGTTGAAAAAATATTCCCAATATAAGTAAATTTCGTAGTCATGCCACGTTATCAATGTATTATGTACCGACACATGTGACTTTATGTGCTAATAATCTCATTACGAGGCCGAGACAGAGACATCGCATTGTATGAAAACCACTGGGAAAGGTTTTTATAGATTCTTGATTTAAGTACGAGTATTGTTAGAAATCACCCAAAAAATTAGGATACCACAAGACATACGAGTATTTCAATGAAAGCATCTCTTCACGCAAGTTACTTAATTGAAAAATTTATTAACAATTTTAAACAAATTATTATTACGTGGGATTAAGTGAATTTCCCTTCACCCCGTTCCCTCTTCAACTTACCTAGTGATTCCTGATTGTACCACAGCTGTATAACCTTGACATTTTATTACCTGTAACGCCATAACTCGTTATTCTAAACTCCGGACAACACTTTGACCACTTGACACCTTATCTTACCCCCCAATTTTATCCATCCTAACAAATTTAGAGGATAATATTAGCAAGTCTTGAAACTTGAAGTATGATATCGGTGTAGCTGGCGTAAATTGAACTGGTCTCATTAGCTTAGTCGGTAAAGCGGTTGTCCCAAATAGACAGAGGTCCTGGGTTCGAGCCCCAGATGCGACTGATACCTTTTTATTTTTCTGTTGTTTTTTCGGATTCGTGTTTCATTTGGAATGTGTTAATATTGTCTTCTTCAATTATTAAATATTATAATGAGGTATATAAACTTCATTTAGTTAAAACAATTGAATATTTCTTTCTAGACTTGTAAAAAGAGTCAATAGGTGTCTCGTATAAATAAAAATCCGATAAGTACATCCGAGACTCTATTCCGATTGCAATTGTGTTCGGGAAGAACTTTGCAATTATCATAAGGATAGCAGCCAATAATATGGGATTTAAAATGGAGGATAATATTAGCAAGTCTTGAAACTTGAATTATGATATCGGTGTAGATGGCGTAAATTGAACTGGTCTCATTAGCTTAGTCGGTAAAGCGGTTGTCCCGGATAGACAGAGGTCCTGGGTTCGAGCCCCAGATGCGACTGATACCTTTTTATTTTTTTGTTGTTTTTTCGGATTCGTATTTCATTTAGGATGTGTTAATATTATCTTCTTCAAAGATTATCATTCATTGTTCCTGGAGTTTAATTAAATATTGATATACTCGTACAAGTGCATCGTGTAGGAAGATACGTCAGTGACTGGAGAAATCGGTGAATTCTTCCTTTTGATTTTTACCTGTCTTGTGTTTGAAGTATAACATTAAATTTATTATCGCAGTTTTTGCATACCATTCATTGCGATCGGTGCATCTTCGCACAGCACAAGCACCTCTTTTATATTTTTTTTCAAAAAATATTTTTGTCCATCTTATATAGCGTTTCGGATCTTTGTGCGGCGTATCGTGTCCATTAGATATTGTGTGGTTGTTGTCGATTTTGTGTGGCGACCCGAGTACGTAAAACCTTATTCACATAGTCATTACACGGGCAAGAGATAAACATAGTTAGGGTGCACTTAACTGGGGGATGGCTCTAAGCCAACTTTAGGAAATTAGTTCCTAATTGGGGACGAGAATTCTCGTGGAACCGGTGACCGATAAAACCAAATATTACGATTCAGTGGAATCACTGGCATCTGAGGTTCTGTTATATCTCAATCTGAATCAAATCAATTTATATCTAAATATTTCAAGATATTGACCCCTCACAATTTAAATTCCGCAGCCCCTTAAAGTCTTTTTATTTATTTTATTTATTTATTCTTAAATTTAATTATGAAAACAAAAACATTGGCCACCCATCTCCCTAGGACAATCCTGCGTTGAGATGAGCGGCTTTACAATTTAATAATAATCAGTAAATTTCAATAAGCAAACAATAATACATGAGTAAAATTAGTAAATATTAATAAGTAGATAATAGTAAATAAATAATAAAAATCAGATAATAATAATTACTTTATTTTCATGCACTTATTGTTTTTTAATGTTTTATATATCATTCGCTTCTATTTTATTATCATTTTATTTTTTTATGTATTTACTAGCTGATGTGTACCCGGCCTTGCTCGTGTTTTTTTTTGGAATAAAGTTATGAAGTTGCGAATTCTTGCTTGTCATTAGGGTGCCATTATTGATTTGACAGCGAAAGTAACTGTCCAAATAAAAAAAACATTCATTTGAATATTTTATTTCATTCCAAACGTTTATTTTTTAAAAATTTATCTAAATCATTAAGTTCTTAAGTGGGTAAAAAAACTTTCTTCTTTTGAATATGCAATCTGTGGCTAACCAGAGTGTTATATCTATGGGCTAACCTAAATAAAACATGGTGTTTTCAATGTTTTTCATACTAATTTTAAAACGTTATAGCAACAGTTTTACATATTGGATTTCATTCAAACTATTTTTTAAACCTTTCCGACACTAATACGAATCAAACTGTGCCATTTTCAGCGAAACCGATAAAGTAATTTTCGAGAAAATCGAGGACAAATAAACAAACTTACATTGATTTTTATATATATAGATGTATATTAGTATGTAAACTTTAATGGAATGTGGTGTGGGATTGCACCAACCTTTCCGCATACCGGAATAAACAATTATTATTGGCTAATTGATAAACTAAAGTTCTTAAAAACTTAAGACAAGATTTTTGTGCATAGCGCAAAGGGTAACAATTATTTTTATAAACAATAATTATTAGCCTGAAACACTCATCCAAATTGAAAAAAACCTTTCCGAGCAAAGATAAATGTCGCCGACAGGACTCGAACCTGCACCCTTCTGATGTCCGGTCAGATGCTCTACTGTTGAGCTACGTCGGCTTATCGCAAACCCGCCAAGTTAATCAATATATACTAGTGTTTCATTCAATAATTACTGTTTTTATTATATTTTCACCTGTAAACAACCAACTTTATTAGTATGAGAAAGGCTTGTAACGGCTAAATCCCTCAAATAGATGGCGTCGAGACAAGTTATGTCTACATTTTATTGGTGAAAATTGCTTCGATAAGCCTCAACGGTAGAGCATCTGACCGGACATCAGAAGGGTGCAGGTTCGAGTCCTGTCGGCGACATTTATCTTTGCTCGGAAAAAGGTTTTTTTCAATTTGGATGAGTGTTTCAGGCTAATAATTATTGTTTATAAAAATAATTATTATTGGGATTGGAACAAGCGGTAGACCACAGGCTAATTTAGCATTTACCACCAGCGCATAAAGTTTAATATTGCGTGAAGACGGAAAAAAATCACAGCAATATAAATTGAAAAAAAAATTGACTGACCGTCCGGGAATGACAGTCATTCAAAGCCACCTTTAAAGACTGACTGATTTAGGATTGCTTCTATTGGGGGCCATCGAGTTGAAATTTTTTGTTTTTCTTAATGATAAATGTATTTATATTTAAAGTTAAATATTTCCAGGGGAAAGTTAACCACACATTTTTTCATACTCGTGTCCAATAACAATAAGGTGAAAATTCGCATTTATTGAAACAACCTGCTTAGTTCTTTTAATCTACGTAATTGTCATATTAGCGCCTGGTCAGCGTGGGGACGTATTCCTGGGCGCATTTATGCTGGTAAACCCGCTATTGAACTGCATTGAATTTATACCTAACTTACAGCGGGGTACGCTGCTCTATGACCAAAGGTAGGCTGTGTGTAGGTTTTCGTTGAATATTTGAAAAGAGCTGTTCTATTATGATGTTCCACTGATTGTTTTCGCCAACTGAATAAATGAACGTACAACTTCCTCACCAAATTCAGAGAAAAATGCAGTTGATCAGAAATTTATCGTAATTTTTTTTCTTCGTAATTCCGCTAAATTCCTTTATTAGGCTCGTTTTTCTTAGGGTAGGCATAGCTTTTCAGCCTCTATGGATTGCAAATCACTGCTAACTTATACGTAGTTATAGAGAAGAAAAGAGTAATAAGGTATAATAAACATGAAACCGAACATAGAAAGAGAAGAAAAAATAAAGTATGTTACAGTATTTTTAATAATAAAAACTTCCCTCGGGCTGTTGCGGGACCGCTGGGGTAGACTTATTTGTTTTTTTTTGTACAGAAAGATTTAACGTAACTTTTAAATCAGTTCTCGAAAGGGTCAGAAATAAATGCGGGGCGCCGCTGTGGACAGATCCGAATTGCAGTGGTGTGGGTGGACGATGTCGGCGGCTCTTTTGTACGTGCGGTGCCATACTATAAACTTATATGTTCCTAACAAGTATACTCGTGGGAGATCTCATGCACTATTTTACGCTTCGAAAGCGAGAACTTTTGTTTCCCAGAAAACGTCAATCAGCAGAGGGACTCAACTTCTTAACCATGCTGCAATGACCGTTGACATTTTCAATATTGCTTACAGATAATTTTGCAACTACCTTTTGACCCATAGCACAAAATAGTTCCCACCGTGACTTTTTATACTTTTCCTATCAAACTTTCACTTCTTGCATGTTTGACACAGATTATCATCTTCGTTATTGTTTAAATCATAAAAATACAAATGTTTATTTATTTATTTGTAAGAAACAAACAGCTTTTAATATATATTTTAATATATATTTAATATATAAAGGAAGTTTAACAAAAGGTAAGCCAACAAAGTTTCTTGTGCTAACAGTGGTTAAGTACAGATGTTTTATTAGAAAAAACAAAATAAGAAGGAAGGGGGAGAGGAAGAGGAAGATAGGATCGGGACAGGAGATGCTCTCGATACATTTTATAGTCGTGTATCAATTTGTGGTCGTACGGGTTACTGCGGTTCGATATTTTGAAAGGGTATTGTGAAGAATGTCGATATTGTGAAATTGTGCGTTATATTGCGAACAAATACGGGGAATTAGAGAATTTATCCAAAGATTGGTCCTGCATGCGGGCAAATAAAAAAAATCGGTTTGTCGGGTTGGTCTTGATGGTATGTGAATTTTTATAAAGTTAATGAGCTCTAGCGAGTCCAGGCTATTATTCATAATTTTAAATGACAAGATTTGATCAAATATTAAGCGTCGCGTTTGAAGCGTGATAAAGTTATGGAATTTTAAGGATTCGGTATTATTTGCAAAGTGTAAGTTAAATTTATAATTTATATGCTTAAAGAATTTACGTTGAATGCTTTCGATTCTTTCAATATGGTTTTGGTATAAAGGTGTCCATATCGGCGTGCAATATTCTAAGTGAGGGCGTTTAGGAGTTTACTTGTTTGTACTTTTTCCTGATACTTGTCCACCTGCGTATATTTTTTAAACCTTTCCCACTTATTGTAATTTAACTTATGTAATATATTAGTTTACAACTGTTTCATTGATACTAGGAAAATAAAATAGATAATTACGAATAATGGTTCATGGACTATCCCTCTTGAATCTATTATCTGCGATACAACTCATTTTGAATTTGAATTTATCAACTATTTAGTCACCTGAAAGGAAACGAGAAGGCACCGCACCATCCTCCCAAGAAAACTCCCCCTCAACGAATATTGGAGTGGGGGTCACGATCCTCAGGAGTGAGGAAGCGACTCGAGAAGAAGTCACCTGAATTGCACCATGCTTCTGGGAGATCCGTTTATTATATTTTCGTGATAAATCCCATCAACTGTCGGATGACACTCCATTACGGAAACCAAAAACCTATGTCAGCACCCACTGTCATATTATCGTTGTGTCGTGGAGAAGAGGCGAACAAACCTTTATCAATATTTACTCACTGATCTGGGCTTTGCAAATATTTTAACCCTAGAACGGAAGCGAGTTATTTTTTACATATGAAAGAAATTTTAATACTAAAATTAAGGAGCATCTAAGGTGTTTAAGTAATATTAATTATTCTGAATTTGCCAACCATGTTTTGGAAACAAATCATTCTTTTGACAGATAAATAAATAAGGAACTCCAGTGAAAAATATAATGACTTTAAAAATATATATTTATATAGATCAGCAAATGCTGATTCTGAATATACAACTTTTATTATATATAAATTGTCGTAGAATTTATAAATCGTTATTTAAAAGTAATTAAAAAGTCAGCTCATTAAAACACCGTGTTATGTTGGTACCATTGTATTTGGAACATCTGACGTCACGTGCGCATTCTGTGTTTGGATTAGTATGAAAAATTGTATTTGTCAATTTTGTTTTGTATTTTAAATATCTATTTTTTTTAACTTAATTTTGGTGCCTTTAAGCTCTATAATTATTGTTCAACTTCACCTATTATTTATGAAAGAAATTAGAGTATTCTTGATCAAACCAATTATCAATACGGATATTATGAAAATGTTTATGCTCAATACTATTATTATTCTTTAAGTTAATGTTTATAAAAAGGTACATAATTTTATTACTCATGGTTATGACTTATTATGAATAGAATATACAATTACATACGGTAACGTTCATCCTTGTTTTGAAATTTGACATTCTATCCTCAAAACTGATCAAAACGACCGGCCATAAATTTGGAGCGTTTTGGCGGGCTTTAAAAAATTGAAATTTTGAAATTTATTTGAAATATGAAAACTAACTTCAGAAAAAAATATTAATAAAATATAAAAAAATGTTCTGTAGATCCTTATTAGATAAATTTGAATTTTCAGAAATAGCTAAAGTTGACAATGGTCAATTAAATATTATTAAGATAAAATTTAATCAAAACATTTTTTTTTGCTTTGTTATGCTCTTGTTTTTATTAATATTAATAATGAAAATAATATCTTTTTTTAAAATTTCTAATATTATTTTATTATATGCTATTTTATAATAATTTTTAATTAATTACTTACCCACTTTCATTTATTGTAAATTTTTGTTTGTAATCTGTCTATTCTTACATTGGTATTTTCTATGTTTATCATTTGTCTATAAGTACTTGTCATTATTTTTTAGTATACTGTGTATTCTGATGAGGAAAGCTTCGCTTTCAAAACATGTTGATATTTATCTATTAAAAACCGTGGTATAAACAAAGTACTCCTTATTAATTATTATTTTTATAAACAATAATTATTAATCTAAAACACTCATCCAAATTGAAAAAACCTTCCGAGCAAAGATAAATGTCGCCGGCAGGACTCGAACCCGCACCGTTGGTTGTTTACAGGTGAAAATATAATAAAAACAGTAATTATTAAATGGAACACTAGTATATATTGATTAACTTGGCGAGTTTGCGATAAGCCGACGTAGCTCAACGGTAGAGCATCTAACCGGACATTAGAAGGGTGCGGGTTCGAGTCCTGCCGGCGACATTTATCTTTGCTCAGAAGGTTTTTTTCAATTTGGATGAGTGTTTTAGATTAATAATTATTGTTTATAAAAATAATAATTGTTACCCTTTGCGCTATGCACAAAAATCTTGTCTTAAGTTTTTAAGAACTTTAGTTTATCAATTAATACTCCTTATTAGTTTATGAATATATACGTTCACATTATGAAATATGCAATACTCGTGATAAACAGGTTTATTGGGGGTGATCAATGATCTCACTTTTAAAGGAACTTTTGGTGTACGTATTTCTGATGTCACTAGGGAGGGAATTGAATAGTTTAATAGCATTGTATTTAATACTTCTATGTCCATAAGAGGTGACATAAACTGTGATATTAAAATACTTAACATGTGATTGTTTTAGGGTTCTAGTGCTTGTTCTTTCTTTAAACATATGGGAATTTTCCAATTGCTTTCCTTGAATTCTTTCCTTAGCATTGCGTTTGCGTCCTCTTCTCGTAGGTGAGTTTAATATTTTGTTAGTAAATTTTTACGTCTCATTTTATGATGGAAACTATTGAGTGAAATTTATTGATCGCTTCTAGGTACAATAAACGAGTAAATTACGGATATTTTCATCAATCTAAATAAAAAAATGTTTTTTATTAGTGATTGCAATATTTATTATCCCAAACTACAAAGAATAATCAATGATGAAGAATAAACGCCTCATTTTAAGCAGGAATAAAATATGGTTCTCGCTTCTATTTGGGCTAAGGAAGAACGCTTCCATTCTAGGGTTAACAGAAGGACCGCACTGAGGATGTAAAACAAGAAAAGGCCGCCAAATAAATTGCGAAAAGGGTTTTGTGCAGTTACTTATTATTGAAATTTTTTTGAAAGAAATGAACGATAGAATAACCGAAAGATTAACTTTTTTACAAGGGTTTAAAATAGGCAATCATTGATTTTCCGCTAAAACGATATGTTCGTTATGTTCATACGGAGGGCGTTTGTGACGTCACGCCGGCCAACGTTGATAGGGGCAGTCCCGAGTCTCGGTGGTAGCTGTCTTAGCAACCATTTAGGCATTAGCAATTTTAGTTTTAAATTCCTTGCCGTAGATTCAGAAACAATTAATTGCTTTTCCTCGATAAACACTCTACTAATTATGGGTATCGTTATCCACTGTCCAGAATGTCGAGATTTGTTAACTCAAGCCAGGGTCTTGAAATTTTTGATACCAGAGTGATTTTTGTGGGGCTTTACGAAATTAGAACTTAAAGATTATCATTTAGAATGCATAAAATAATGGACTCTACTAAAACTATGTTAAGGCTTTGATTAGAATGTTCTCTCAAATGTATATTTTTGTCCTCTTTTTGTCATTGCTTCATTCTTGTATTATGTATGTGCTGTTCCTTTTATGTAGCTTTGTTTATTTCATTTCGTGTTATGTATTTTGTGTAATTGAACATTGATCCGTAAATAAATAAAAAAATAAATAATAAATGGCTTTTTAAAATCAGTAATTATTATTGAACAAAATTGCAAAAAAAAACTTATCGATTTTTTCTATGACATAGGTAACACTACTGACTGCTAAGACAGCTGTCACCGAGACCCGGGACTGCCCCCATCAACGTTGGCCGGCGTGACGTCACAAACGCCCTGCGTATGAACATAAACGAACATATCGTTTTAGCGGGAAATCAAAGACGGCCTATTTTAAACCGCCGCAGTTAAGTTATTCGCCAAACAAAGAATAAAATAAAAGTAAATTTAACATTGTTTTGAACCAGAAAAATATACTTTAATTTATAGAAAAAGTACATTTTTGGATAGACGTAAAAATAGAGTATCTTAAACTGGCTATTACAGTAAACAATTTTTTTTGCTAGATATCTGCCAAACTATCATACATAGTAGTTTTTACAAATCTAAATGGTAGATATCATTGTAACACATGCTTTAAATAATGCCTGATGAAGATATGGCATGATCAAGTCAATTAAATGGTCTTTAAGGCGATACACGACTTGGCACCACCCTACTTGTAGGAACTATGCACTCCAAACGATGTCAACACTAGGCAATCATTTCTTCGATCAGCGTCTTCAACGGCCATAGGAAGATTCTCAGTACCTAAACGCAATCCCAATACCAGTTTCGGAGACCGAGCTTTTGCGGTAGCAGGCCCAACGGCCTGGAACAAATGTTCACATTTGCAAAAAAATCGACAGCCCTACTAAATTCAGAGCGAAGGACTCATCTTTTTAAATTATCGTTTCCAGAATAACGACCCCATTGGTCTAATGGTGTTTTCGAGTACTCAGTCCAAGAGAATTACTTATATTCCTATTTACCTTCTACCGCCCAGACTACCTTCTTTAATTTAAATAAAAATTATTACACTTTTGTATGCTTTACCACTGACAGCACGAGCAATAATCATAACAGGTTTATAATATTATAAATATGTATGTTAGTTGTAAGACTCTAGTTTTAAGCCATAGTTGCAAGTCAATAGTTATAAGTCTTACTTAGTATTAGCCATTAGTAATAAAGTTTAGCTGTAAGGTATTGGTTGTACGTCAAGTGATATGTTGTTTAATTAATTGTAAAGCACCCTTGAGGTGATTTTCCCACGAAAACGGCGCTATAGAAGTAATCCAATTATTATTTATTATTTTTATTAAATACCTAATTAGGTTCAGGTTAAGCGTCATCATAACATAGGAGTACGTATGAGACGATGTATGGATGTTTAGTGCGCGTGTAGCATGTGCCAATACACAGTTGTGTGGCAGTTTATGCTCTCTGCCAACGGCGTAATTGTTCATGTTCATATATTATCTACATTTGATATATTTTCGGTTACGGCGGGGTAGTTGCGCTAGTGCGAAACGTTTTTAAGAAAACAAATGGTTTTGATTAATTACTGGTAGTCAGAGGCAGAGCATTTTAAAGAGACTATCCATTTATAATTTCTTCAAAAGATTGGTATTCACTTTGTAGCGTCATTATTAATAAATGAATTAATAATTACTTTGCAATCACCACTTTATTAATATATACATATCAACATGTTTCGAAAGCTATGTATTCTGGTAATTCTTGATGGGGAAGGCATCGATTTCGAAACTTGTTAATATGTACATAATAATAAAGTGGTGATTAGAAAGTAATTTTTAAATCAATTATTAGATCATTTATTTATTGAGGCCTTGAAGGCTTTTACATATAAATAAATTTAACTTATAGTTAGTGTATAGTACATTAATTAGAGTATAAAAGAAGTAAACAGGTACAATATAAGTATGTTGTTACAGTTATTATAATAAGTAACAATTAAATAATTAAAACCTACTTTGTTTACACCACTTTTATAAAAAAAAATATCTCTATATGTTTCGATAGCAATGCTGTCATCCTCAGGAATAAATGAATACTAAAAAATAATTTCAAGTATAGACAAATAATAAAAATTAGATCAATAATTTAAGAATGTACTCATTATAAACATAAACAAAAATAAATTAAAGTAGGTAATAATTAATCAAAAAATGCTAATAAAACCTAGTTTTTATAAAACTGGTGTAAGCAAAGTACATTTTTCATTATTAATTTAATAATGACGCCACAAAGTTACCAATCGTTTGACGAAATTATAATACGTAACACTTTTAAGTGTAGTTACATTATAACAGCAGGTCGTACAAAAGAGTATAACAAGTGCATAGTATATAATATAATAACGTAAGTATAAAATAAGTAAGAAGGCAGAGATTATGTAAGTAGCTACTTACAGCGCAATGGGTGGGTAATAGGTTTATATAGGCTGTTTTTTTAGAGGCATACAAATTCGTTTTTTTAGGGGTATGCAAATTTAAAAAAAAAAAACATTAAAATAATGTTATTGTCTATGATATTGGCTTTATTTAATAGATAATTTTATGACATTATTGTTAAAATATGATTTCAGGCATATGAGTGCCACGGCTAGCTCCAATGAAGCGCAATCGTGAAGTCCAATTTTCGACAGGTTTATCGAGCAACTGGGGCCGTATATCGGTAATAATACGGCAAATGTTGACTTCCAAAAGGTCCAATGTCTCCGGTTTATCAACATTGACTAGTGACTTCACATACCCCCAAAGAAAGTAATCTAATGGTGTGAGATCATGAGAAATGGACGTAGCGCACGATAAGTTTGGCGAACCGAACCATGATTTTCAAAATAAATTTGCAAGCGCTGTTCTGAAGTCAGCCTATTGATGGTGAAATCGGAAAACGTACTGACTACAAATCAACTCTCAACTGTCAAATTGACAGTCTGTAGAAACAATGTTGCCAGTGTAAAAACCAAACCTTTAAAAAGAACAGCCTTTATTTATTATGACTTGTAAATGGAATAATCATCGAATCGTCCTTTCCTATTTATATAGCTTGATGATGCTTAGTACAATGTGCGGAATACGATTATGCTATTGTGCGTTCCCTTGTATTGAAGAATAGCTACTAACACTGTTGCCCATATATCGATACGGATTTGAGTGATACGGAAACGCACACAGAGTCGGAGCAGCGATGATCATCGTGACATTTCTATAAATATTAATAAAACACGACATATTTAAGATAGATCAAAAATCTCAATGCGAATGTGTTAAGTAGCATTTAAAGAAACGCTATGATTTTTTTCAAACCCATAGCACGTTAAATAACAATACTTTGCGATTTTTTTATCGAGGGAATTTCACATAACTACGTTTTCAGCTTGTTGACTGATTAGAAATTATCTTCAAAAATGTAAATATATATTTTTTAAGTGCATAAAACCTTCACTTTTTAAGGAATGTGTATAATAATCCATATAAATTCGGTTTTGCAAACCCTTAAACAACGCTTTTAGACATGGGACGTGGAAATTTCAACTGTACCCCAACCACTGCAAGGAGTGCGAGATTTCTACAGAATTTAATAGTAATTTTAGAGATTTGGTCACCTTTAATTGACTTTTTGAGAAAAAAAGGAACTCCGGTGAATAATAATGCGGCTTTAAAATAATATATTTATATAGATTGAATTTAAAAAAGTGAATAAAAAACCATCTCATAAAAACACCGCGTTATGTTGGTACCATTGCAATCGGAACATATGACGTAACGTGTCTCTAATTGTATGAATATATTAATTGGGTTATTGTTGTTCAATATAAAAATAAATACTATTATTAATGAAAGAAATAAGAATATTCACGGACAAACCAATTGTCAATACGGATATAATGATAATGTTAATGCTAAATACTATTATTATTCTTTGAGTTAAAATTTTTAAAGATTTTTTTTTACTTATGTTTAGTTATGGATTACTATGAATCTCTATATACAAAAAAATGTTTGTCTGTGTGTCCTCGATTTTCTCAAAAATTGCTCGACCGGTTTCGCTGAAAACAGCACAGTTTGTTCTTATTAGTGCCGGGAAGGTTGAGAGAGTAGTTTGAATGAAATCCATTATGTAAAACTGTTGCTATAACGTTTTAAAATTAGTATGAAAAACATTGAACCCGCCATGTTGTATTGAGGTTAGCCCATAGATATACAACTCTGGTTAGCCACAGATTACATATTCAAAAGAAGAAGCTTTGTTTGGTTGGAATATTTTCAAAATGGAAAACACGAGTAGGTACCTACTTAAGAAAAAATAAAGGTTTGGAATGAAACAAACTTTTAAAATTAATGTTTCTTTGTTTAATTGTTTAGATATGGCAATAGTCGTCAGAAGGCACTACTTTCACTGTCAAATCAATTATGGCACCCAAACGACAAGCAAAAATTCACAACTTCATAACTTTATTAAAAAAATAAAATAAAAAATCCCGAGCAAGGCCGGGTACACATCAGCTAGTTTAATATTAAATTATGTACGGTAAAGCTCATCCCTATTTTGACATTTGACATTCTAAACTCAAAACTGCTCTAAATCGTCCGGTTACAGTTTTGGAGTGATTTGGCGGACTTTGAAAAAATGAAACGTTGACAATTATTTTAAATGTGAAATCTAATTTCAGAAAATAGTAAACATTTATTAAGTAAGAACATCATTAATGATTAAAAAAACGGGCTAGAGTTTCTCATTCGGTTATATCCGTCATCTTCAATGATAATAATAATAGTTATTTATTCCAGAAGGTATACAGGGGTAGTGCAATGCAATACATTCCATTAGTGTACATAATGCCATAATAGCAGTCCACAATGGAGTGCTGATACCAACTCTGATGTATGGCAGTGAGGCATGGAACTGGCAGAGGAATGATGAAAGTAGACTGAATGCTGTAGAAATGAGATCTCTGAGACGAATGTGTGGTAAAACCATGTATGATCGTGTGAAAATGTTGAGATTCGTAAAGAATGCAAGGCTGATGTAAGCGTAGTGAGCAAGATTAAGAAAGGGACGCTTAGATGGTTTGGGCATGTAGAGCGAATGAATGAAGAAAGGAGTGTAAAGAGAATATATAATGCGAATTGAATGAAAGAAGAAGCCGGGGACGTCCAAGGAAGACATGGCACGATCAAGTGAATCAAATACTTGAGTCGGGCCATGTCAGAAGTCGGAATAACAGAAGAAAATGTATGAGACGTTATATGAAAGTGAATGAAGCAAGAAGTGTATGACAAGATCGAGTTGTTTGGCGGTCCGTCCTCTCTGCCTACCCCTGCGGGGAAACGGCGTGATGGTTAGTTAGTTAGTTAGTGTACATAATACAAACAAATAAATTACAATCGGAAGAAAAAAAAATGTAGAAAAAGATTACTCAGTAAAATATGCAAAATAAGTTCATTCATCAAGACAGAAAAAAACTTAACAAGTTTATGGTGGATATTTGACAGTCTCCCGTCTCCAAAAAGCCATCAAGGGAGACTCCATCCATGCAGCCGTGGCAGTAATGATGGTATTCTTGGATTGGCGTACTCTGCACCATAGGCTTCTCATGCGATGGCGGTTCCATGAAATAGTGTACTCGTCCTTCTAGGAACATTTCTGTAGCGCTGCAGTATCTTGGTAGACATAGTTGCCGATATGCATTATTGTAGGTGACTTTTACCCTTTGCCATTGGGATGCAGTGTAATGCACCCACAGTTCTTACGTATACAAAGGTGTGCAGAATGTGTTGAACGGTAAGGGGGCGTCATTTATACTCTTCTACTATGTTTTAAAATCTCTTATATTAATCCTCCCCTCAATGATCAACGGGCGCAAAATTTTCTAGGTCCGACCCTGTACGTATCGGATGAAAAGTGAAAACTTTCAAAATACATTCTGATAGCCACAAAAATTGGAGCGTCCTTTAAAAAAACTAGGTTCTAAGAACATCCTTTCAGTAGATAAAATCAATTTCTGGGCGTATGAAAAGTGATGCGAACGATTTAAAAGTAATTCCTCGGTCTCTGCTCCGAATCTTGGATAAATATTAAACATTTTCCGATTCGAGGAAGCAATTCAAAACTGTATCCTATTGGATTCGTCTCGATGTTTCTTTCCATTATTTTGGGTGATTGTCTAAAAATGGAAATTCGAGTAAATATGAAAAAAAGTTTCAATAGGTTGGCAGGAACCAGCGGGAGGAAAAATGGGCGAGAGGGGAGGGATCAGGGAGGAAGGCGGAGAGAGGAAGAACGCAGATGGAAAGGGAGGGAGACAGAGGGAAGGGAGAAGGTTGTTACGATGAAGGGCGCTATGCCAAATTGGATGGGGTCCAAAAATAATTTTTAAACCCTTTGGGGCAGCAATGTTTGAAATTTTAGACAGTAGGAATTTACATATCACATACGAGAATGTGGGAAAAGTGCTTCATATTTTGACACATTTAAAAAAAATAGTTATTTAAAGAAGAAGTTCACTAAATACATCACCATACGCTTCAGACACATATTATTAACGTCGGGATGTACCCACGCAAACAGTTTTTATACAGATATTTTTTTTAACTGTCTTTTTATTTTATGATGACCTCTAGAGTCTTGTCTATGGTGATTGATAAAGTAAAACGATTATTAAAGAAGAGTAATAATAATATTTATATTTCTTAGAAACACACATTATTTAACAACAAAATGTAAGAAAGATTTGACTGCCCAATTAGGAACAAATCCTGTTTTAGGACAGTCAAATTGACAAGTTTAGTTCATATTAAGTGCCATTATAGTGCCATATAGAAATAGAAGGGAAAAAAGCTAGTATGATGTAGCATGGTAATATAACATATCTAGAAAAAAGTGTAATAATTAAGTTTAAAGAGATGTAAAGAATAGTATAGAAAAAAACAATTGTGTATATCAGATAATTTGAGTATAATATAATAGTTAAGTACTTATGAAGAGATGAGAAAAACAAATATTGTAGAGTAAACAGCTATGTATATGTCTGTTTTTTTTTTTTAAATTTTAAGATAGACAAATATCCCCTGGTTAATAACCTGACAATATTTGAAAATCTCTTACTACCATCACAGTAAGCGGAAAATGTTGCTTGTGTCGTAATGGAGGACTTAGCCAGCCGAGGAATTGAACTCACGACGCCTGGGTGAGACCCGAACGCGATGCCAACTCAGCCACTGACCGGTCATGTGTTTGATAGGTACTATGTGGGAATAAAAAAGAAATAACATTTTATACTAAATACGAAAGCCTTGTACAACGTTATTTTATCGATTTTCGGAGATACGTTCATAGAAACGGTAGAAAAAAAGGCGCACATGGTACACAATATTTAATTATTTTGTTAACTGCATAAAAAAATATTTTTTTACGGAAATATTGAAAAATGGCGTAGTTATTAGCCAGTAAGTATAGGGGTTTTTTGACGCACGCGTCGATGGTGATTGACTGTGGCGTCGATCTGAGTGTTTGAAATGTAGATTTTTATAATTACATAAAATATGACCCTTACGTGTGAAACAAAACAAAAATATTGATGCATAGAGTATACTGTAAAAATGTAAAAGCAATCGGAATATATATGAAGACCATAAATTTAACATATTAATTATTGATCATATACATATATTGATTATATACTTATTCTTTTTTTTTAAATGTATACCGCACAAGAGTCCCAACTGCTCCTAACCGTCTGGAGCCAGTGAGACTATGGAATTCCCAATTGAGGAATGTTGTGAGGCTGTAGGTAGTAGGTAGGGGAAGAAGAATGGCAAAATAAAGCTGGGGAAATACCTGACTATTCAAATCTGGTCACCAAAGACCTCTAAAAGCCAGTTCAAGAAACGTTTCAATTCTGAATGGTGGTCTTTCACCAGGGCGATACTGAGAGTATCTTTCATTCTGGAACGTGCGCAAGTATACTAAATATTATTTTTAATTAATTAATTGTGAAATAACACAAAACAATTTAATAAAATTTACTTGCGCACGCCGGGATTGAACCCGCGAATCGTATTTGAGAGCCTTACCCCTCGACCATGGACGCCGTCAAATATGTTTTTAATACCATCGTGATTCCCTAAGTAATAGCTCATTCCATAGCGAAATACACTATGAGTATCGCCACGGTGAAACGTAACTATTCAGCGTCTAGGTTTATTGGTCATAATTATAATAAAAAAAATTAAAAAAATCTAAATAATGTCATCGGTCTAAAAAATGACATCTATGTTTTTACTCCAAATATACTCAGGAATTAACGCTTTACGGCTTTTATATAGTATAAGATATATACTATAATGTGAGAAATTTGTAAGCAATAGAGAGTCCTTATGAGCGTGTATAATTACAAAGAACAAAATTCAAGAATATCTGTAAAAAGAAAAGCAATAAACGTCTATTGAAGGTATATAAAAATTAGGACTGAAGAAATAAGAAAAAAAAAACAAAGAAAACATATCATTTGTGTCGGACATCTTGCCGCCAATAATGTTTTGTATTGAAAATATCATGTTCTAACTTGTAAGGGAATCGGGTCGTATGGAAAATAAATGTTGCTTCACTGTCCATAAACGCACCCGATTCCCGAATTCTTTATATATGTGACAACGGGTGGTCTGTGGCTGACCTTGTTCTCCCAAACCACTCAGACTCAAAATGACAGAGCGAGATGACGTAGTGGGAGGGAGACGGTGATGTCGGGTAAACTTTCACGGCGCTGCTCGACGCAGATTTCTGTATCGATGGCACCGTGAGAGGCTAACTGGGCGCCCAGCGTAGCGCCTGGTTGGCATTTGTATACAGGCCGAAAAAGGCAAATTGGCAGTCATCCAGCGACGCTTGAACTGACATCACCTCTGCTCCCTTGACCGCTCTACTTCGCTCTTCTTGAAAACCGACCTGCCTTCTTCTTTTCTGACCCCCCGCTGATTCTTGGACTATCACCCGGACTACCAACGCTCACGGAATCATACCATAGAATCACTACGTACAAGGCCCGCAGAGCAGCATCCGAGTTTGCACAAAAGTGTATATTGTGCAAACGGATTTGTGCAGCCGCAGGAGTTTTTGCACAAAAAGGAATTTTGTGCAGAAGCAAAGTGATCAAAAATCGTTGTCGTTCCCTCTTGCAAAAGGGAACGATAGGTCGCCACCCCCTCCCCTCCAGCCCGCTTCGCAGATCGGGATCAGCCGGCCTCTACAGTCAAAAAAAGTGTGTGAAAGTGTGCCAGATTACGTCTGACACATCATTAAAATAAAACAAAGTCAATAATATTTCAAAGTAAACGGTTTATCATAACTATATTAAATTACTAAATACATAATTATAAATAGGTAGAAATATATGTTTAAATATTTCGTAGTAAGTAATAAATTTACAGAAGAACATCCACAATGAATACATCAGAGTAGATAAATGAGTTTGTGAGTACATGCTTAAATTGTAACAGCGACATATTCCATATATCTGTGATATGCGCATATACTCTATACATATGTACGAGTATGTTACCAAAGTTTTGAATTCTTTGTAACGGATTGTTACATTGTGTGGCCTTTGCAGTATTATTGCAATAGAACGGTAATGATAATCTTGTATTACTTGCCGGCACATTAATATTCAGCAGATGTAAATTAGGGCTGTAAATTATTTTAAAAACTGATACTTTCACATCTTCTCACTGGTTCCGGGCACTTGGAATTCTTATACGGTATACAAATCGAATATATAGGTACCTGCTTACACTTTCGCAGACCTCGTGTTGGCTGAGCTGTTGCGTTCCCATCCGGGCGTCGTGAGTTCAATTCCTCGGCTGGCCAAGTCCTCGATCATCGCACAAGCAACATCTTACATTTATAATGATGGTAGTAGGAGATTTTTACATATTGTAATGTTATTCTTTACCCGAGAATGTTATAAAATTTAAAAAAAAATCGTATGATGAAAATTGAAGATTTAAAAATACAGTTTGTCGAGGTTTTATGTTCACATACATGCAAAACGCGGTACCACATTAAAAACTGTCTACATTTGATGAATTTGTTTTACAGTACTTTAAAAAAGAACAAGCTAAAATTTTGTAGAGGCGAAAGGGTTTTTTGACTGGGCCATTTGATTCGTTTATGGGTTATCTTATTTGGTCACACGAAAAAGAAACTCCATTATTTGCGAGAAGAAATATTCAGAACGCTTCAAACCACTCAGTAATTGATTATGAACCCCTAAAACTTCCGAAAACACCCCCTAATTGGCCGAAGAGTTTTCAAGTTTTCCGTGTAAAAAAATTTCCCTACTTAAAATGTGTAAATGATGTTTTCTTTGTCCAGATGAGAAAAAAACTCTTCGTAAAGTTGAAAATGTGTCGGTGTCTTTAATTTTATCTTTACTTATTTCGTCATTCATAAAAATAAATTATGTCGAAAACTACATGGCTTTAAGTAAAAATGTAATAAAAAACGTTATTTTATTTTCCTTGCTAAAATGTAGGCATGCTAATTCCTTGCTATCCGCAAGTAGTTCCCCTTTTAGACGCGGCGTCGCAAGTAGTGACATATCTTCTAAATTTGACATTTATGTAAATACTTTTATACTTTAAATTCGTAATTTGCCTACTTTTTGCAGTATGGAGTTCGATGACTCATCGACTGACGAGGAGTCGACACTCCTCGTCACTCGACGAGTCATCGATATGACATTTATTTAAAAAAAGAAATTCAATCTAAAATAGTCTGGTAAGTATAAGAAGAATTTGAAAAGTTCCAATGTTAGAAAAAAAGTGGTTTTCAACGATTTTTTCTTCATAATTTCATGAATAAAGTGCTTACTCTAGCAAATACTATTTACAATGAGGTTTCTCGCATATGGAGCCACGCTGATTGGTGTAGATGAGTTTATCGAAAATCAACGTATTAAACCCGCGCAAAAATAAACAGAAAGTTTGGTTTTGCAAAGAAAGGCGTTCCTCTATTAAAATCATAGACAAAATGCGTAACATTAATGATATGTCTGCTCCGATCTATAAAACATTCCTGAATTATACTTTAAAAAATGGCCTGTTATAAAAGTAAGTCGTACACTTCAAAATGAATACATATGCATAGAGCAAAAAAAATTGTTTGTAATACTGAAGACAAATTTTTTTCTTCTATATTCCATGGCATGATAAAATATTTAATTTTTAAGTTAGTATCTGGAACCATACGAAATCCACCTATGTTGAAAGCGGTAAACTAATACGTTCCTAATAAGTATACTAGTGAGAGATCCAATGCACTATTTTATGCTCTGAAAGCGAGAACTTCTGTTTACCAGAACAAGCCAATCAACAGAGCGACTCAACTGCTCAATTTTAATATCACTTACAAACAATTTTGCGACCTTCTCTTAACCCCTATTACAAAATAGTTATAAAATTTCCCCCATGACTTTTTATACTTTATCTATCAACCTTTTACTTCTTGCATGTTTGGTACAGATTATCGTCTTCAGTATTTGTTAAAATCATTAATACAAAAATGTTTACTTACTTGTACTATTCGTTATTTTTAATACTTTTCTATGAATAATTTTAACAATTTCTCATTTTTCAATCTCTGTAATATGTTAGTGTACAACTGTTTTAAATAGACTATTAAAAAAATAAGTATTTATATATATTATAGGCAGGTACTTGTTACATTGGTTGCCTGTAATATGAGTATTTATCGGGTGACGTGTATATTGCATAAGTGTGTGTGTATGTGTGAGTGTATTTGTAGGTGTGAGAAGTGTGATTTAAATATAGAAGTGATGTGATATGTATGCGCATTGAGAAGTTTATATAATTGCCAAGATTCTCCTTTTAAATGCGGCCAGTGAATCTGGCAAATATTATAAAAGGAATGAAGAGCTCGGTGGATTGGCGAATTTGTAGATGCATTTGTTTTGTAACTATGCGTGTGGAATAGTGTTGTATGGCGGATACGCCTCTGAGGTATGTTAAAATTAATTAGGGTGTGAAGTTCGGTACAGTTGATATTATTGTTTAAAATTCTATGTTGGAATTTTATATCAGCTACTGTTCACCTTTGTTACAAAGATTGAAAGGTACACATACAATAATTGTTAAATTTGTAGGTGAGATATTTTATAAATTTGTTTTGAACGCGTTCTATACGTTCAATGTACACTTTATACTGAGGGTTCCAAATCGGTGAGGAATATCCCAGTGTACTTTTGACTAGTAAAAAATATTACATTTTGATTGTACGCGGGTTATTGACCACTTTTCTTATGCGTGAATCAAACCCAAGCCTTTTGTATGCCTTATGAACGATTGAGTCAATATTAAATATAAGCCTTCTATCTAGAAAATCGCTAAGATCTTTACATTTCGTTTTTGAAACGAGAGATTTAGAAACGTTGATATTTAAACAGTTTACTTCGCAATATTTGCAAAGTCTATCCAAGTCACTTTGTAACGATTCACAGTCGGAGAGAGAACGAAGAACTTCGAACATTTTAATGTCATCAGCATACAGTTCATATTCAGAATATATTGAAAACATGATACAATGTCGTTTATATACATGTTGAATATGAGTGGACCGAGGTGGGATCCCTAAGGAACACCGTTATTAACTAGATAGACTTTAAGAAGACATCGTTGATTAAGATTACCCGATTAGGGTTACTAATGTAGGACTTAATTCATCGAAGCAGGTTGCCATGCATGCCAAGTAAGCGAAGCTTTTTCAAAAGAATTGAGTAAATTACGCGATGAAAGGTCTTAGAGAAGTCTGTATACATAGTATTAACCTGCTCATTATCGCACGTCTCTATGCAAAAAGTTAGCGAAAAGGTCCAGGTTAGATGTTGTAGACCGACCTTTCATAAATTCGTGCTGATTCGGTGTAACAATTGTGGAAATAGTGGAGGATAATTGATCAAATACGATTTTTTGAAGAACTTAGAATGGGATGTTGGGAAATTGGAAGGCAGTTTTTAACGTCATGTTTGTCACCGTTTTAAAGATGTTATATCGGCTGATTTCCATTTGAGAGGAAACGATCCTTCTGAATTTGAATAGTTTTTGTATTATTTATATAATTTTTTTTATTTCTAAAGTTTCTAATTAAATCATTAATTGATAAAATATGTATTAATATTGATTGACAAAATATGCATTAATATTGATTGATAACATATCTATTAATATTGATTGATAAAATATGCATTAATATTGATTGATAACATATCTATTAATATTGATTGATAAAATATGCATTAATATTGATTGATAACATATCTATTAATATTGATTGATAAAATATGTATTAATATTGATTGATAAAATAAGTATTAATATTGGTTGATAAATATGTATTAATATTGATTGATAAAATATATATTAATAATAATAATAATCGGATGATCTTTATAGCGCCGTTTTTGAGAAAAATCACCTCACCGGTGCTGTACAAATACTATTAGTATTGATTGATAAAATATGTATTAAAATTGATTGATAAAATAAGTATTAATATTGGTTAATAAATATGTATTAATATTGATTGATAAAATATGTATTTATATTGATTGATAAAATATGTATCAAATTCTGCGCCTTGGAAACTTTAGGGAAAAAAATTGTAATTAATTTAGTAAACAAAATAATAGCAGCCTGTAAATCACTTTTGTTAACCATGTTTCCTAGTTATTTTGACACCTGCCAACTGCCCCTCTCCTCCAAATCACCACAACCACTACCCTTACCCAATAATGTCTAATTATTTCTGTATTTCTTTAATTAAAGTTAGTTTTAAGAAGATAGTGAATGACACGGATGTGTCGAACCGGTAGCGCAGTAATAAAATTAAGTAATAAAAGCACATAGTGGATAAAACTCTTCAAACAAAAAGCCAATTACTTCATTGAGCATCTTTCTGCAGATTCTACGCAAAGCCATACATATTGGTACCTACATAATATTCCTAATATGGATTCCTCTTAAGAATTCTACGTAAATTGGACAGGACGAATAACTAGCATAGAGGTCATGACAAGAATTTTTATACAATCGTAAGAAAAATGTCAACGCTATTAAATACACTGGAATATCAACAGAAGTGCGACACATACCGATCTGAAAGGAAACTGTTGTCTCTAATTTCAGACCCGTCGATTCCCAGGTACAGAGCGGGAAATAAAATTGATTTTCCGTTCAAGAAAGAAATGCAGTATTTTAAAGTTTGATCAAATTCATCAGAAGTAAGGAAAAATTGAACTTACTTAAGGCACGCGGACACAACACAACTTTATCGGGTTTTCTTTTCAGTAGCATTAAATTAAATTAAATAAATGGCATTAAAAATATATTGACAAAGTAAAAAAAAAAAACTTTGGAAATGAAAGCCAACCCGCCATGTTGTGATTACCTCACAACACAGTTATAGCTGTTCGGATCTAGTGGAACTGTGAAATCCCCAAATAAGACACTCCAAAAAAAACCTTAATAACTATATACTGTTATAAAAAAGAGGATGTCAGGTAGGGGAAAAATGGAAGGGAAAGGTTGGGTTACAAGGGGAAGTTATGGGAGACAATTATATCAGCAGGACTTACCCTGGAGATGGCCTCTTAGATGTGAAGTCTGCTCCGGATATTAGCTCAGATCGGCAGTGGCATTAGCATCTCATCGTTCAGGGTCGTGAATCGATCGCAATCTTATAATTGGGTTGAGGACGTTTCTAATTCTACGTTAAATGAGTCCAGTAAAGTGCTTTCATACTCAGAGTTTATTGTAAAGTCAGACAAACATTGTAGGTTAAGAACAATCGAGTAGTTAGTAAAAAAGTCCTATTCTAGACATGATTCTATCGTAAAATTTCTCTCTTTCTGATTCAAATCTCTAACCAGGTATTGCAAATGTAACAAGGGCTTGAACAACACATTAGGGGGAGAAGCAAAATCAGCTTACATGAGGTGATCTGGTCGGGTGGCAGGAGTTTGTTGGCAATGACGCCAGGGCCGGACATCTCTGCACTGAATTTAATTGGCTTTTAATTGGTGAGTGACCATGTTGAGTACTTTGGCAGCAAATGGCACGTCTAGCTTCGGGTTTCAACAAACAAACAAACTAGTAACCCAAAATAGCCGCCTCTTTTCAGAGACGCAGTTGACTCCTTGAGCTCGAGGCGGGAAGTGCGTTTCAAGGGCAGCGAGGAGCGTCCGCTAAGCTGCCGTGGCGCTAACGTCGCTTGATCCTGCTTTGTTAATTTATGAACTGATTAGTTTAATTTGGGCGCTAGAATTGCCTGATTGGTTAATTATGGAGGGAAATGATGTGATTGCTTGCCTAGCTTATTTATTAAGACGAGTAGCTAGAACTCATCTCAGGGCCATCCTTTTGTTACATAACAATACATATTGACATAGTTCAGGGGTGGGGACACTCCGCCCCGTAGGCAGAATCCGGACCGCGAAGCGTTTTGGTCCGGCCCGTGAGCATTTTTGGTCGGGCCAGATACCGAAGGCAAAAAATTGCACTCAAAACACAATGGAATCTAGAGCGTTATAAAAATCTTGTTGGAAACCACCTGTCACAAAATTTGGAGGAAAACTATTCCCTTGTTACGAGTGAAGTATAAAATCCTAGTTGCAGGCTATACGCTGCAAAATTTGGATTAAAATCTCTCTCTATAATGAGTGCAGTTGTAAAATTCTAGATGCATACAAATATGCTGCATTACCATTTAAGAACATGAAGTTTGGACATGCATTACACTGTTCCATTTTGCTATTCGACGAATTCTTGTGGGGTGTGAAATAAAAAAATAAAAAATCAGTACTTGGTGAGGTAATAATAATTATATAATGGACTCCCCAAATCTCCCCCCCCCCTATTCATCGTGCTTATCCTGATAATCTGAGTCCCGTCCGCGGGTGATATTACATTATTTGGCCCTCGGCGGCAAAATGGTTCCCTAGCCCTGATATGGATCAAAAAACGCCGATTCTGGATATACTCATAAAAGTTTTATTATATATACGTGAAACTATTAAGAATATATAAATTGTTATTTAAAAGTGAATAAAAACGATCTCGTCAAAAAACCTCTGTTTCTTTGGTACCATTGGAACGACGACACGTGATTGTTCGCGCCTAAATTCTTTCTGTTGGTCGTGTGACGTCATGCGGTCACCGCTACTTACCGCTGGAATTCCGGCCGTTTTGGAGGGTTTAAAAGAATAAATCGACTACCATAATAAGGGTATATGACTAGTTTGGTGTAAATTTTAATTGAATTTTGTACTAAAACTTTATAATATTTAAAAAAAGGCTATTAAAACGACGTTTGATGAAAAAAAAACTGGTATTTAAGGTAGATCAACATTGATACATTTAAAAAAAAATGGCTGGTGTTCCTTATTGTAGTACATTGTGAAACTGTAGAAAGTTAGGGTAGGAAGGAGATGGGGAAGAAGACGGTTTGTGAAGTTGCTGATATTGTTCCTAAATACGGCTAACGCCATTTCAAGCGACGCTAGATTAATTTATTTTTTTAGTGACACCTCACAAGATCGCCACTCGGAGCCTCTTTCGTACGGAACATGTACCGGGGAACTATATCGCCACCCGGATGGGCAACGTTGTGAGGCTGGTTAAGAAGGGGGAAGTAGGAAGGGATTTGTTAACGCGGGCCTTACAAAAAACTAGTCGGCGAAACGACCCGTTCTCATGAAGCCAACGGAAAGTGAACTGGTGTTCCGATCGTGTCCGTCGATTTTTACGCAAGAGCACCGGCGCAGAGGGGATTTATACTGCTAGCTCATTTGAGTAGGCTCAATTGAAATATCTGTAGAACAGACTTGGATAACTACAATGCGTCGGTCAATTGACAATGGATTGTCAAGCAGATGAACCGCCCTGCTTTACACAGAATCACAGATTTATCAAGTATTTGGAGCTTCAGCCCAGAGATGACTTCCAAATTCAACTGTTGGACGTACTTGAGATTTGTTTAGGGTTAAAAATTAGTCACTATTAAAGAATCTACTAACCCTATACAAGACGATCAGTTTCTTGGAAGCCAGTGAGTAACTACCATTCGGAAAACAAGGCGTTACGGTTCACTCCTCTGCCAGCCGAGTTCTCCATAATTACAAAAGCAATAACCACATCTAGGCGTAAAAATTGATCAAAATTTAAAGTGGACTGATCAGATTATTTATTTAAATAACAAAACAAACAAAAAAATCACTTTTTTAAAACAATTGGGAATGTTCTCAGTACAAAAGATTTGATTAAGATCTACATTGCTCTCTTTCAATCACTATTAAAATATGGTATTATCGGATGGGGCAGTGGTAATGATAATATTCTTAATTTACCCATTAGAACATAAAAATCCATCATGAAAATTATACTTAAAGTTCCTGTAAGAACTAGCACTGATGAAATCTTCAACAATCTTAAGATCACTTTAATAAAATATTTATACTCTAAAACAATACTGCTTTACATTCATAAATACAAAAAACAGAAGTAACAACAGATCACATATTAGAAAAACTCGATCTCAGAGTCAAAATCACATCCAACAAGCAACCACGAATACAACGTTTGGACAAAAAAGGTTCTTATAGGGTTAAGCGGTTACCCCGGATAGATAGAGGTCCTGGGTTCGAGTCCCAGACTTGTAAAATAAGTCAATAGATGTCTCATATGAATAAAAATCGGGTTGGTATATCCAAGACTCTATTCAGATTGCAATTGTGTTCGGGTAGAACTTTGAGATCATCATAATGATAGCAGCCAATAATATGGGATTTAAAAATGGAGGATAATATTAACAAGTCATGAACTTGAAGTATGATATCGATGAAGATGACATAAATTGAACTAACTAAACTAAAGCTAATGAGCTAAGTTGTTTAAGCGGTTGTCCCGGTTAGGTAGAGGTCTTGGGTTCGAGTCCCAGATGCGACTGAAATCTTTTTATTTTCTGCCGTTTTTTCTGTTTTCATGTTTCATTTAGGTTATGTTAATGTTATTTTCTACAATGATTAAATATTATATGTTTTTTAATTTAAACATTTTTATTATACACTTTTGAATAATCATTTTTACGTTTTTTAATAATTTAATTTTTATTTTGTAGCTTCGCATTGACACTGTTTAAACTTTGTATTTGAAATTTAATTTTATATGTTTTACGCTTTTCCTTATGTATTTTTAACCATTTTTATTCATTTATATATCTGTATTTTTATTTTTATTGTTTTTATTTATTTTTATTGTCTCCGAACAGACATCGTCTAGTGAAACGGGTAAAATAGATGTAAATGTTTAAAATTTGATGCCAATACACGCCCAGGTTGCCGGCAATGAAATGAATGATATTTTACTAGGAGAACAATTCAAAATATTGTTAGGGTATATTTATCAGAAATTCAAATGTACTTTTATCAAATAGTCAAACAGTTCCTTTTTTTTCTCATTTGAACTGTTCCCATTTAGCTGTGTTACATTTGGTTTTCTGTGAAACACGACTGTTTCATCTTTTTTTAATCGGCTGCAAAAGCTAGTGATAACAGCGATGAACCTAATCAGGGAGATTACGAAATATGTTTATTATACGCGCGTAATTTGATTTAGATGTTCGTCCCTTTGCCATAAAAAATAACCTTTTCGGGCCGGAAACTTAATAAAGTACGAAATTAGGCTCGGCGCAGATATTTGCTCTGAGATATTAGGGCGGAGCGGAATGGTTGGGATATCAGCTAAATTAAATTTAGTATTACGTTCCGTTGTTCAATACGAAAAATAAATATTGACCTTCTGAAATCTGACGAAACATTTCAACAAACAATGGGAATACGGGAAATATGTTTTAAACGAAAAAATGAAGGTTTTTTAAAAGCATTTATTAAACGTTCGGAGATATTTTTTTGTTTGTTTTGTTTTTTAGGAGTTAGTTGAAATTTGGCAACTGTATTTTTGGGTATATTGTGAGGCTAAAGGAAGTATTAGCGGGAGCGAGATGAGTAAGATGAAGGTACCAAACCATCTAGGTATTTGTCACTAAAACTTAGGGACCCGAAAGTGTCGCTTTATTTTTGGAAAAAGTGGTGGTATTTTGCTACAAAAGTGGTGTTTTGTTCCTGTCTCGATGTAACTAAAGCGGTATCTTTGTTGAAAAAAAGTGAATTATTTTGTTGTTATTTTTTTGGTGTTTTTGTTGTTTTTTGTTGTTTTATTGTTGGTTTTTGTTGTTTTTTGTTGTTGTGTTGTGTTGTGTTGTGTTATTGTTGTTATTGTTGTTTTTTGGTATTTTATGTTATTTTTTTGTCATTTTTGATTGTTTTTTGTTGTTTTTTTTTTGGTGATATTTTCATATTTTTTTTGTTCTTATAAACTGGAAGACAGATAACTTCGACACGAAGTTATCTGTCTTCCAGTTTATGACTATTCAAACTTGTCAAAACTATAGACAAAGAAATATGTATAATATTACTTTCCCATTTTAAAACACCCGAATATAGCGTGAAAAATAAGAAAATTGACTTATTTACCCGAAAAGTGCGAATTATTCGGCTTTTACCACGTGAAAACTTCAAAATTCACATCACCTTAATTCATTTTTAGATATCTACTGGTAGACAATCAATCGAGTCATTGCAATGTACGAATTGTACGAATGTACGTATTTTAAATATAGCTGCTATATTACCAGTACTAAAATAAAAATCGTTACGTAAGAAATTATCTTTCAACAAAACTAGCAGCCATCCTGATTGTCAACGAATGAATCGACGAAAATATTAATTATTTAAAATATATTCGCATTTAAAAATAATGACTTGTAATTAAATAATTCATGCTCAACATAACAATTTATTAATTACATATTTAACTTTTCTTAAACCCATTTGTTCCATCTTAGCCGACTTAGGCGGCCCTGTACTTTGACTTAAACTTCCCTACAATTATTGTTACTTAAGTTCTAGTTGAGGTTAGCAACCACCTGACCAAGTAACTCGGAAACTCTCCCAAATTATTCATTAACTGTCTTGTTTTGACAAAAGGGTTAAGTCGTAAACTAGTCACTTCTCGGAAGCCGAAATATATAATGTAACAAGTCACTGGAAACCTTCAAACAGTCTGAATTAATTTGATCAAGCCGGCATTAAATTCCACCGTACATTAATTAATTGGACTCGGGCGAAATGACACGCCGGCTTAGATAATTTATTCTATTTTAATTAAGTGGATGGAGAGATATGCAGATATCTGGCCATGCTCAGAACTGTTATCCAGATGGATTTCCAGAAACCTGTCGCAAAGTAAAAATTTCCGGAAACTTGTTTTTGAAATTCATCAATATTTTTTTGAATTGAAAAAAAAATTGATTCGTATTACAGTAAATTTATTAACTATTTAAAAAAAAACTTAATTTTTTCACCAATGAAAAAGCTTCTTTTGTATCATCTTTCAAAACACATAAGGTTGAGTCTGAATTGTCAGGTAGGTACTCAGTGATAGGCAATAAATACCAACTCTTCTTGTGCCACCAATCGTCTAAGAAATGTAACATAAATAAAAAAGGACGATAAAATAGCAACTGTAAAACTTTCATCTCTATACTTAAATTTTCTAATAAAATTGTGTTCATCTGAAGCGACCTGCCAGGTAAGTATGTTTGTCTGTATCTGTTTGTACATAATTAGATAAAGAATAGGAAGTAATATTTGTACAGCGCCCTTGAGGTGATTTTTCACAAAAACGGCGCTACACAATCATCCAATTATTATTATTATTAACAGATCATTTCAAAGAGAATCCAGAATGCTTTTTGTCATTTTTCATATATATAAATAATATTATTTATTTAAGCGGAACTGTAATATATATAAATCATAGCTTTTAAAAATGAAAGTCGCATACGACAAAAACACGCATTCCCATCATATTTTTTAAAGCAAAATCATTATACAAATCTAGGGAAAAAAACTAGAACTAGTCTTCTGGAAAATATCAGAACACTTGAAGACGATAAATGCCTATTGAAGGAAACAAAAACCAATTAAATGTAAAAAAAAATGTTACTGCGTTTGATTTAAAGCAAATTAGTTTCTTATCAAAATGATCGGTTGATGTACTGTTTCTGCAGAAAATTGCTAGAACCACCGCAGATTGCTCGGAACTCCTACAACGGATCAAACTACGAGTTCCCAATACACTAATCAGATCGGACCAAATTCTTACCCTTCCCCAATGCAACACTAATTCTAAGTAAAACTCCATCTATCGGGCATCACACATTATTTATTTATTTTTTTATTTAATGTAAATCAAATTTAATAATATTATTATTAAGTTCTGCAATAATTTTCATTTTTTTTTTATTATTGTTACTGCTGTTTCGATGTTTAAGGCCATTTTCGAACTGCGGTTAATCCACATTGTGACGACTTATTTATATGATTTTATTTTCTCCCACCCCATTCTAATTTGGACGGGTTTATAAAAATAATAATGATTTAATATCGGTAAACCCGGTTTAGTTAGAAAAAAATTATACCTTTGAATTCTGTGAGGTTTTCACATTTATAATATGTTTCGACGTATTTAACTGATAATGTTTTCTTAATTGATTTATTTAAATGCAAATGAATTTTAATTGTTTTTTAAATAAATCGGGATACCGATAATTATTTTTAGTTTTAAATCATTAAGCTGTCACAATAATAAAAAAAAAAACTAAAAATACTTGAAGAACTTAATAATAACATTATTAAATTTCATTTACATTAAAAAAAATAAAAAAAAGTTATACGAATTGAACACAAAACAATTAATACACATTTTTAACAGGCACTACTCACAATTTGACATCTTTAACTCCGCACCACACTCCCTTAAAGTGACACCGGCGATCTATCGAGCCTTTATAACTTAACAATAGATACCTACTCACCTCATACTACCACCAATCTATTAACTTTCTTCTTTATATTTATTATTATGCAATTTTTTTTTTTATAACTTATTGAAGTTTGTAAACCTCATTGGAATATCTTAATCATCGAAGAAGATAATATTAACACATCCCAAATGAACCACGACACCGAAAAAACAACAGAAATTAAAAAGATTTCAGTCGCATCTGGGACTCGAACCCAGGACCTCTACCTATCCAGCACAAGCGGGGTTGCCCGGATAGGTCCGCAGGTTCCAGTGCGACTAATCTTGTTGACCATGTTAATGCCTGGCAAATATAATTATACACTATTTTTTCTTGTTTAATTAATATAAAATCACATTCATACATTTCAACTAGATCGACCCCCTTCCTTTCCAAATCCCAAAACACATTAAATGTAACTTTTAAACTTATATTTCTTATTTATTTTCGATAATATCTTTTTAATTTTATTTTGATATCTTGGAAAACCACTAGATTCACTTATAAATAATACCCAAGTAGAAACCTGTAAATGGCCAAATTTATATCACTTATTCATTATACGTCATTTTTTTAAAATGTAAAGTGTTGGTCCACCAAATAAAAAAAAAATTAAATAATCTTCTAAATTTTGTACACAAAATTAACATTTCCTCAAAAATAGAATTATAGATTAAGAATCTAGTAATCATCACGATGCTCACTCCTCTTCTCAACACAAGCGCTTCCAAGGAAGACAAAAAATTTATAACAAAAAATGTGAAATCAAATTTTAAAGTTATTGCAGTTGAATTTAATGATGTACCTCTGTAAGTGGATTAATAAATTAATAAAAAAATCATTAGATGTAATAAAAATAACGTATTAACATAGATAACATAAACACCTTTATATTTATATGTACATCTTTTATATATTTCACCGGTTAGTTGCTTAGTTGGCATCGCGTCTGGGTCCCACCCAGGCGTTGTGATTTTAATTCCTCCGCTGTTAAGTCCACTACCACGCCACAAGTAACATTTTCAGCTTACTGTGATGGCAGTAGGAGGTTTTTGAATATTGTCAGATTATTCATAACCCGGGAATGTTTGCCTTTCTTTAAAGAAATATTTCTTTTAATAAATGTATATACGAGGTGTGTTCAAAAGAAAAGGTGAATTTCGAATTTTTTCGAAAAGTATTTATTTATTCATCAATACCCATTTTCTCCCCTTCAAATTAATCCCCCTCAGATATAATTCACTTATGTCAGCGCTTCTTCCAATCCTCGAAGCACTTCTGAAATGCGCTTTTCGGTATGGCCATCGGCTCGTTCTTCGATTCTGACTTTATCTCATCAATTATGGCAAAACGCTTTCCTTTCATTGGTCTCTTCAGTTTCGGAAATAGAAAAAGGCGCAGGGAGCCAAATCTGGTGAATACGGTGGTTGAGGCATGATTACGGCCTTGTTTTTGGCCAAATAATCACAAACAAGCAATGATGTGTGAGCTGGTGCATTATCGTGATGCAAAATCCATGATTTGTTTTTCCACAATTCCGATCGTTTGAGCCGTATTGCTTCACGCAAAGGTTCCATAACTTCCTTGTAGTATTCCATTAACCGTACGACCTGTTGGCAAGAACTCATGATGCACCACGCCATTGTAATCGAAGAAAATAGTGAGCAAAACCTTCACATTTGATCGAACTTGGCGTGCTTTTTTCGGTCTTGGCTCTTCTGACCGCTTCCATTGGGATGATTGGGCCTTGGTTTCGACGTCATAACTATATACCCACGTTTCATCACCAGTTTTTTTTCAATTCAACTCTTTATTCTTTTTTAAAAAATTACAAAATTTACATTTTAAGGCATTTTTAAAGATAATACAGGATGTACAACATCCAAAATATAAAAAATAATAAAAGTTAAAACAAAAAATACGTTAGACATACATAATCTCAGTAAATTGTATACAAGGCATACTGGTATTATACAAGTAGCAACAAAGCTTTACGTTTAAATGCAGCTTCATTGATGCTAAATATGTCGATATCCGAAGTGATTCTATTTAACAGCAAGATTGCCCTCCCCACCGGCATGACCATTGGCAAGTTGGTCCTGCAGGCCGGGAGATAAAACAGTCTATGCTGTCGGTGACGGAGATAACCATCGGGAACATAGAAATGAATGTTCTCCATGACAGCCGAATTTTCGAACCATCCGCGAATCAGTCTGAAGAAATGCGTCACAATGTGTACATCCCTTCTGACCCGCAGATGGTTCATTCCGAGCATACCTAGGAGAAAGTCGGTAGGATAGAGCCACGGGTAGTAGCCATACTCCCTTCAATAAAGAAATCTTAAAAGTTTCTTCTGAACTCTCTCCAACATGAGGGAATACTTCACCTGATGTGGGCTCCAAGCCACCGACCCACTCTCAAGCCTACTCCTTACTAGCGAGTTATATAAAATTATGAGAACCATGATGACGTTATGACCCTTTATAGCATATCTGGATCGTCGTTGACGTCATTCAGAGTAGATCGACGCTGCTAGTTCCTTCGACCAGGCTCCATTGAAATATCTGTAGAACAGACGCAGCATACCTACATTGCGTCTGTGCATCAGAGATGGCAGTCGGTCTGTTAACAACGGATTATCAATCAGATGAACCGCCCTACTTTACAGTATTTGGGAGCTCCAGCCCAGAGGTGACTTCCAAATTCAATTGTTGAATGTACTTGTGATTTGCGTATGATTAGCAATTGGTTAACATTGAAGAATCTGTTAGCCCTATACAAGACGCCCAGTTTCTTGGAAACCAGATCTACTCGGGCTTCTATAGAGCCCCGACACTTTAGCTGGTCTGAAATGCTCACCCCAGGCATTCCAATCGAGTCTTTATTGGGGAGGATGCTCCCATAGAATTGCACTAGGCAGTCATTGGTCATCTTTTTTGCTGAAATCAGACACGCTGGGATTTTTGAGATGTTGAAGCTGACCGGGTTGGCCCTACCCCGGGCACGAAACTTCTCGAGGCGGTGGTCGACTTTTATTCTCAAAGATTCCTAAGCCGTTCAGACGTCATCAGTGGAAGGGGCTTATCGAAAAGAAAACCATCGTGAACGGTGCTGTCATCGGCGCGCTACAGCTTGGATGAGTGTTTTCTCGAATTTTCGGAAGCGCTGACTCGTTCCATTCGTTAGTATAAAGAAGTGCGTTATTTGGGTTCAATGGAGATCTGGTACTTGAATGTTCACTTGTTCATTGGATTGATTAATTGACTATATTCGATTTGATGGACATTGATTGATTCGATTCGGCGAGAATGCGAGATCAGACGATGTGTCAGAGCGGTAAGCTTCATTGCTTTGGACCGAAGGTTGCGGGTTTGACACCCGGTGGTACAAAACCATATATTTCACATAATTTGTCTGACTGTTTCACTGTAAATATCGCCCTGGTAATAGGGAAGCATTATAATAAACGAAACGTTGCTTGCAATAGATTTAGCAGTGTTTAGTAACTAAATCTGAATATCGTAATTAAAATAAATGTACCGACGAGGAACAAAATACAAAAATGTAAAATTTTTCTACAACGCTTACACAACCGACTATCTGTCTCATTCATTAACCAGTAGGATGCATGTTCTTGGCAACAGGTTTGGAGGTGTTGTTGATGTATTTGCTGACTCCATTTATACAGTGAAGCGTCATCTATATCAGAACATTGATGTATCCCACAAAATGTAGTATTTGTAGCGTGGGTAATGTAGCGTTAATGATTTGTGTTATAATATTGCTTTGGTTTTCTATTTTATGTCACTGTTAAACGATTGAATAAAGATTGTTCATTAATTTATGATTTAGAATTTCCATGTACTTGTAATTTTTGATAGCCTTTTATATTATATTCTAAAATCCATGTTAAAGACAAGATGGGCGTATAATGAAAGGAATTTAGAAACAAAAAAAAACAAAGATGATATAGGTCTCTTCAAGACCCATTTTAACTCTTTTCTCTTCTCAAAAAATCCTTTAACGTAGACCCTGAGGGAAATTATTTTCCTAAGGGCCTAATGCGTGGAGTTAATAAAAAAAAAAAAAACTAGTAGTACGCAACTTTAAAATCAATGACTTATGAATTATCTAATTTTAGCTTTACGCGTGGAAAACGGTTTATGAAACTGAATTACATATATTTTAAATTTTTTTTGTTGGAAATCGGTTTTTATGGAAATTGGATTATACCCCTGCTTGCGCTTGTTTGTAAATATCATTATTTGCTTTAAATACTATAACCTCGAACGTGTCCCCTTTCGGGCGTGATACTTGGTGAAATATTCAAATAAAACCTAAAATAGTTGTGCAGGTACAGAACTAACCGATGAACGATGTATTTTTTAATCCATAGATAATTTTTTTCAACAAAAAACGAAACTTAGCGACGACGTCCATTATGATAATTAATTGATTCGAGTCGTTAAAACAATGAAATTGATTTCAGAGCGGTAGATTCTTGTAATATCGCCCTGTTGAAAGACCACAATTCAAAATAGAATATTTGCTTGAAATGAATTTAACCGTGTTTGTACTAATAGCCAGGTACTTCCCCACTTTTCTTTTTCCCATCTCTCTTAACTCTCACAGCACACACAATTGGAGACATATTCTCACTGGTTAGAATTGAGCAGTTGGGACTCTTGTACGGTATTCACATGTAAAAAAGGTTTTATGCATTCAGCTAAATGAAATACGTGGTTCTAATAGAAATTTTGATTGCCAGATTTACTTTAAATTCGAAATATGAGTATTATATACGAGTAGAATAAGCGCTCACCCAACCGAGCTGCACGCGCTAATGATGATGATGATGCATAGATTACCGTCATGTCGCGTCTACGAATGGATAAACCTACTTAATAAAGAGCCAGCACCTTCAAGTTCTCCATCTTTCCATCGTTTTCTCATTTCGTATTCCGGCCAAGGAAATATTCGTCCTCTCAGCGTAAATAACGCTTCCAGCAGTAAAATTTATACGACTGTATGAGAGAAAATTTATGACACAATTTGTAGTGTTTCTTTTGACTTCTGACGTAATAGAGACAATTGAATAGCATGGATGGCCCATGTAGCAAATTGGTAAACGTCCTAAGCATTTGAGTTTGCTGGTTGGATTACTGCACGATTTTTACCAGAACACTCGTTTTACTATATATTTCTGCCTTTTTCAATTTAAAGTGAATTGATACCTTAGTTTCTTATGCCTCCTCTCCGATCAATTTTTTAAATTTTTTTGACGGCTTATGTGGTATGACTAGTTATTTTGGTGAACGTATGTCCAAGTTCGACGGCCTCCATGGTCGAGGGGTAAGGCTCTCGACCACAAATCCGAAGGTCGCGGTTCAAATCCCGGCGTGCGCATTAAATTTTATTTAATTAATTTGTGCTGTTTCACAATTAATTAATTAAAAAATAATATATAGTATATTTGCGTACGTTCCAGAGTGGAAGATACTCTCAGTATCGCCCTGATGAAAGACCACCATTCAGAATTGAAACGTTGCTTGACATGGCTTTTAGCCGTGTTTGGTGACCAATAGCCAGGTATTTCTCCACCTTCCTATTCCCCTTATCCATTCCCTCCCCAATACCTTCAGCCTCACAACATTCCCCAATTGGGGATGCCATAGTCTCACTGGCTCCAGACGGTTCGGAGCAGTTATTTAGTCGGTATTCATCTAAAAAAAAAGTATATGAAAGGGACAATCGAGTATAAAAGAGGTGCATGATTTAAGGAAGTTTATAATCAAATGACAGGTTGGCTCGTTCTTCTTCATACCCCATAACACTGCGACAGTGATTATTATACCTAAACTACCAATATAAGAGTATAAAAGAGGTGCATGATTTAAGGAAGTTTATAATCAAATGACAGGTTGGCTCGTTCTTCTTCATACCCCATAACACTGCGACAGTGATTATTATACCTAATATACCAATATAAGAGTTTGATTCTTCGCAAGACAAACCCAGAATTGAAGACGAGACGTCACAGTACCGTGGCGTAGTCATCACACTTATTATGCAGGCACAATGCATCAATGCAATGAAAAATGTGGAAAATAGGATCAAACTATAATACGTCGTACTGTGTGTTTACTTGACAAATACGTTATTTTAAAACCCCTTAGGAGTTGATGGCCAAAACAGTTACAATTTTTAAATTTTAATTATTAAGTTCAAAAACCTCATTGCAATATTTAATTATTGAAGAAGATAATATTAACATAACCTAAATGAAACATGAAACCGAAAAAACAACAGAAAATAAAAAAGATATTAGTCGCATCTGGGACTCGAACCCTGGACCTCTGTATTTCCGGGACAACCGCTTTACCAACTTAGCTAATGAGACGAGTTCAATTTATGTCATCTTCATCGATATCACATCATTAGATAATGGCCTTAAACGCCGAAACAGCTGTCACAATAATTAAAACTAAAAATACTTGCAGAACTTAATAATAACATTATTAAATTTTATTTACATTAAATTAAAAAAAAAAAATCTTATCACAAATTCAAGACTGTCAATATTATCTTCCATTTTTATTCCCATTTTATTGGCATGTATCTTTATGATGATTATAAAGTTCTTCATTAACAAAATTGCAAACTAGATAGTGTCTCGGATAAATATCCGATTTTTATTTATTTGTGACATCTATTGACTTTTTACTAAAAGTCTAAAGAATATTCAATTTTAATTTTTAATTATTTTATTGAAGTTTAAAAACCTGATTGTAACAATTAATCACTGAAGAAGATAATATTAACATAACCTAAATGAAACATGAAACCGAAAAAATCAACAGAAAATAAAATGATATCAGTCAAAGACAGGTTTCGGGTCCCAGATGCGACTGAATCGTTTTGTTTTCTGTTTTTTTTTTTCGGTTTCATGTTTCATTTAGGTTATGTTAATATTATCTTCTTCAACGATTAAAACAGTTCCATTTTACTAGAAATTACAGAGAGAAATCTTATGAATGTCGTACATAAAATAATTCAACGACGATTGTCCGAAGTTTAATGTTATTTTTATATTAACGGATCATTTTTCAATTATATGAAATACACAACACGAAATGAGATAACTAAGAGTTACAGAACAGCACATACCTAAAGTGTATTTTTTCGAAGACAATTCAAATCCATAAACAGATTCTGTTAAGACTCACGGAGTGTTTGTAACATGTGGTTTTTACCAAATATTATCACATCACTCCTCTTCTACGTGATTGCCGACACTGCCTTCGAGACACAGAAAGATTTCAGTTTAAAATTTGTCTCATAAGGCACTGAACGGGCTGGCACCATCATACTTGAATGATCTCTGCAAGAGGGACAATCTCACTCAGAGGTAACTCGCGAAGTCTGATGCGTCGAACAGACTGGTTGAACTCTCTCTTACGAATTCTGCTAAATTTAGGGACAGAGCTTTCAATGTACTGGGTCTACATTTTTGGAATGACCTTCCACTTTGTTTGAGATCAAAGCAATTAAATTAACAATCGTAACCTTCAAGAAATATTTAAAAACATCTATTTAAAAGGGGATACAAAAATTAACAACAAAGTGTAAAGCGCCCTTGATGTGATTTTCTATAGAAAAATTGACTATTGTATAAAATTATTATATAAATTACACGAATGAAGTAATGACAAAATATACATTTGGAACATTCTAGTTACAACCTGAACATGGTTTTGGTGGAGTCCATGATTTTAGACACGAGAAATGTTCTTCGAAGTTTATTTTAGTTAAGTTTGAAAAAAAAACATTTAGACTGGTACCAACATTGGCTTGAGTTAACAATTCTAGACATTCTGGACAGTGGATAAGAAGAGAATGTATGAGACGTTGTATGAAAGTGAATGAAGCAAGAAGTGTATGCCAAGATCGAGTTGTTTGGCGGTCCATCCTCTCTGCCTACCCCTGCGGGGAAACGGCGTGATGGTTAGTTAGTTAGTTAGTTAGGAGAATGTTACCACCCATAATTGGTAGAGTGTTGATTGAGGAAAAGCAATTCATTTGAGTCTGTGGCATGGAATGTTGAACTGGATGGGTTTCAAAATAAAAGGTGAGACACAAGTTACAGGACTATTAGGTTTCCAACATGAATTTTTCTGACATTGTAAAATTATCCTGATATAACTAGCCTCCAAATACGATGTCTTCGGATGGAACGTAGAATATTTTTAAATGGTAAAATTTATAATTATTTATGTTTGACAAAAAGTACCCATCTTGCACGTTTTATATCTATGCTCTAAGGCGACATCTTTCTATGACACAATTTTTATAGCAATTTAGCAAAATATACTTTATACGGAACCTATCTACATTTGGGTATCCGGAAAATTCAACGCGGAAGATTAACCGCGGAAGATTCACCGTGGAAAATTCAACTCGTGGAAAGTTCACCGCGGGGAAAATTATTTCTCATTATTTAGAAGTGTTTTTTGTGCTAAAATAATTTAGAACAAATTAAAGGTAATAAAATAAATAATTACATCATTATTATTATCATTTAATCACTATTTAGTGTTAACAAAAATATGGTCACCCTACGATTGTGGCTAATTGAAACACAGATACTTTATGATAGTTATTTGGGTTACAATGAAATTATTATTGTTGTAATCTATAAATGTACCGCCAAACTTAAAGATTTACTATAGATTTTATAGTTTATAGTCTGAATAACTTTGATGTTATTTAAAAAATATATACAATACATCGTTTCTCCAAAATTGTAAAGCCGCTCATCTCAACACAGGACTGTCCTAGTGAGATGAGTGGCTAATGTTTTTGTTTCTGTTTTTAAAATTTAAGAATAAATTTATAACAGTTCTGTAATATGACATAAAAAATATGCGAATAATAAATAGCTTGGTGATATATTTTCTTATATTACGATATATGAATACCATGAGAAAATGTACCAGTCTGAAGATGAACGTGATTTTTCGAAACCGGTCCGGTCTGATAAACAAGTTGGATAAAGTTTTAAATTGATTTCATGAAACTTTTAACCTTAATACAATCAGTCCTCAGCACCGGACAAACGTTTTATTTTATCTATTGTGTGCGGTGAAGTTTCCACGCGGTGAATCGTCCCCGGTGAATTGTGGGCGGTGAATTTTTCAAGAACCCTAAATTTGATTCAGTCATTGTAGGGCGTAAGCGTATGACGTCATGGTTAGTAAAATGATTGGCGCGGCCATATATATTACAGGCGCGGCAGTATCCATTAATACTGTAAGTCATATAAGTTTACCCATGTTTAAAAGATACCTAAATGATATTTTTATGTTGCAATGATTATAAGAGAATCGCATAAGAACTATTGTTAATTTTTTTATTTTTTATATAATCTTTTTACTCATCTGCAATTCAAAAACTTGTTCTCCTTTTATCTTTCCATGTATCATGTACTATATTATGTATTTTGCAAGTTCGTACATTTTTACGTCATCCGATATATAAAACATGTTGATTTTATTTTTTTCACAATGTCATGCACTCGTATTATATGATATTATGCACTTGTATATTATGTATCATGTAGATCAGGCTATTACTATTTTTATTTAAAAAAAGTATTATCTCTAAATTAAAAACCTTTCCCTTTATATCTTCTTTGTGTCATGCACTTATACATTATTATAAATACATATATATCATAAATTTGTTACACTTATATACAAAGTATGTATCATGTTCTTTTTTGATTAAATTTATTTTTTATAACTTATTGAAGTTTGTAAACCTCATTGTAATATTTAATCATCGAAGAAGATAATATTAACACATCCCAAATGAACCACCAAAGATGTCATTCGCATCTGGGACTGACATCTTTTTATTTTCTGTTGTTTTTTCGGTTTCGTGGTTCATTTGGGATGTGTTAATATTATCTTCTTCAATGATGTTCTTTTTTTCTTAACTTAAAGCCTTTTTTTCTTTCTGTACACAAAATCATTTAAATCTTAAAATATGTAAAAGCCCATATCGTTAATAAAATAATAAATAAGTAAATAATAAATGCCATTCGAACTTGAATTGACCTGAATTTTGACTCGTAACATCACGGGTCTATGTTTTGACCGACTTTTTCTCTCAAATTGGTATAAATGTATCACATCCCTTGGAATTTTCTGTTTGATGAGTGAAATGTGTATTTTTAAACTAAGGGAGAACCCAAATAAATACAAAGCCATACTTATCTGCAAACATTTTTATAGAACCATGATGCACTGGTAACCAAAAGCGTATCAAACTCACACGTCCATTACACAAGTGACGTATTAAGTCTAATTACCATTACATGGTTATTCTATACACTGTGCTTTTCCTTCGAATAGTGTGGGTAGTTAGTTAACGGGTAGCGGGTAGTTGAGTGGCTACCCTCTAATTAGCAATGTTTTAGTAAAGCTAATTAGGAAATTAGGTAGTAATTAGAATTATAATATTGCTACTAACTAACTAACTACCCCGTCCCTCCACAACCCTCGGAATAATATATTTTATCGAATAATTTTTTTTTAATCTATTTATTACACTAGTAAATTTACGGCTTTTGACGGCTGCTCTTTTTCACCACATTTTTATTCTTCTTTTACTTGTCTACGTGTCTTTTACTCTTTATAGCTCTTTGATATCTGCTGTATTTACGCTATTTTGCTCTTTCTTACATTGTCTATTCAACAAATATGATGGTCTCCTTTATTGTATATCTCCTTGATACCTGCTATTATATTAAGATTATCCTCACTGTAACAAAACTGTACTACTGTTTTATTTTTTTTATTTTTCAACTTGTTTAATACTTGCTGACATTTCGATATTTTTATAATATTATTTAAATCGATATAATGTAATTGGGGGTCTAGTATCTTTAAAACAAAACTATTATGCTGTTTTCATATTAAAAAAAAAAAATCTTTCAATATCTTTTGTACATTAATCACAACATGCATGCACCTATATTGTTCTATTATTGCGCTACATTTGTATAATGATTGTTATTTATTGTTGTATTATATAATATGGTTGAACTAAACTCCTGCTTACAAGCTACTTGCAATGGCTTAGCGGGAACAAGTTCCCATTGTTAGTAATTCATACTATATAACAAATAAAAAAATAATCATCATTTTTCAGACTGGAACAACTAATCATCTTTGTTATGTTGTCATTGATAATGGATTAAGATTGGGCATGAATGCTTATTAGTATTAAACCGGCACAAGTAAATGTCGCCAACATATTTAGCTCGCCTTTATTTCTACCTAAACATCAAACGCATAACTTTAATTGGCTCCGCGCGTTGACAGTCCTTGCAGTTTGGTCGCAGCTCGGCGACATACTGCACGCTTCCATGCCATATCTCCCTTTTACCAATATCTACAGTGGCGGTTTTACCTTAAGTGCGTTTGTGCAGTGAACTCTCATAAAAAATATAAAAAAAGATAAAAAAGATAAAAAAGATAAAAAAGATAAAAAAGATAAAAAAGATAAAAAAGATAAAAAAGATAAAGATAAAAAAATAATAAATTGTATTATAATTTTATCACACTTTGAACAGCGTTCAATTCAACTTATGTGATTGCGATTGAGAGCGATTCTGAAATGAATCCCATATAGTTTAAATTTTTTATTTATTTAGTAAATACATGATATTTAATTAACAAATTTACATAGAGCATTTACATTAACAGTAATAATAATACTAGGATGATTTATATAGCGCCGTTTTCGTGAAAAATTATCTCAAGGGCGCTGTACAAATACTACTTCTAATTAAATCATCATACTAGGCGGCTGCCTGTTTCATGGTGACCAATGGAGTATAGTTACTTTGTACGAAGTCCATTGTAAATATATGGAATTAGTATTTAAACATGCTGAAAATTGGAAAAATTATAATAGAAAGTAGAAGATAGATAGGAGAAAAATACATGCATAAGAATTTGATTACAAAAATATAGATGACTACATGTACATGCGTTATAAATTACGCACATATGGGATGTGTCGAGAGCATCTCCTGTCCCGATCTTATCTTCCTCTTTCTCTTCCCCCTTCCTTCTTATTTAATTTGTTTCTAATAAAATATCTACTCAGTACTTTACCACTGGTAGCATAGGAAACTTTGTTGGCTTTCCTTTTGTTAAACTTCCTTTGTATTTAAATCTGTATTAAAAGCCGTTTGTTTCTTACAAATAAATTTCATAGCATTGCTTCACACCTTTTGTGAAATTAAACCACTTGGTGAAATAGCTATATTCTACATCAAGATGACTTGAAGAACCTACCAGCCAGCCGCCTGGCGCCCAGGAATCCCCTTTGGACTGAAGGCGAAAGTCTTCTTCTATCACGACACTCCCCCGGAGAGTCATGACAAACTCAATGGCAAACTTCAGATGTGAAAAATAACCACCTTGTTGTGGACCCAACTATTAAACTGCCAGGGTTCTCTCATCAGCTGAAGACGTAGACCTCACTAAACGGCATCCGGTGCAGTAACAGCTGTTGTACGCATATGATGCAGGCCTAAAAGATTCTCAACTTTGCGTAATATGTCCACTATTCAATCAACAGAACACATCGTAGAAAAATGTTCCTTTTATCAATTTCCCTATGGCACATCTCTGCTGAACCAAGTGACTCCCAGTGCCGTCGACTGGCTGATTAACTTCAGAATCCGACTTTGACATCCACCAACTGTTTTCCACAACCATACGAAGAAGAAGAGGTTGTGATTTTATCAGTTTTTTTTCCCTTTTTATAGATCCTTTTCTTATTAACGGTTCTCTATCATATTTGGCAATTTTCATCCCGCGTACTCCGATCAGATCTATTCAATCACTATTTTTATATAATGAAAAATATCAAAAAAATGTTTGTCAATCTCTTCAATCAGTCCTGCATTTTTCTACGTGATTGCCTCTTACTTCCGATATACGTATTATCTAAAATTTCCCGGACAAAGAAGAATTTCATCTCAGCATTACCTACGTCGCTCATCGTTTGCCGCTATTTCCAAAAAAAGATAAAAGCCCTGGGTTTTTTGTCGTCAAATTTACGACGGCGACATTGAATGGAGGTTTGACGACAGTCCTGACCGAAAAATCGTAATATTCTCCCGACGGAATCATTTAAGTTTCCGATAAAATAATGTGAAACGTTCCTGATGTGACACGAAGAGGATTGAAAAGGTTCCAGAAGATATTGGGAATATATTTTCTCAAAAAAATTGATAAAACTTGTATATTTTGTACACGTGCCGAAATGAATTGAAATTGATGTTGACTGTACAGAAAATTGGGTCCATCCACGCTATTAATAATTAGAATGAAGAAACTGTAATGTCCTTTCCCTTTGCGTAATGTCCTTTTAAGTTTAAGATTTTGTTGTGATATTAGGATGGCGGAATAATAGTCAAAATACTGTAATTAACAAAATGTTGTATCTCGGATGGCAGTTGATAATGAAGAGACACTGGACAACCTCGCACGCTTTTATATAGATATCTACATTGTTGTCTCTCCCATAGACGACGTCAGTAGCACGATCGTTGTTTAAAAACACTATAAGGGCATTCGAAACATAATTATAACGCTACGCTTTCACAGATGGCGTAAATTTAAATATTTTGCAAAAAACACTTTTATCACGTAATGCTTTTAAATATTGAGATGATTTGTTTGTTGCCTATGTACATACGGAATATGAAGTTGAATAATTTTTTTGTTGCAGGTTTAAAGCTGCAGAAATTCACAAATTCATTTCTACAAAAAAAAAACGGTATTGTAATATAGTTATTTTTACATTTAAGTTTACAGAATAACTAATTATAACTTATATACTATTGGGTACTTTGCATATAGTTAATGATAACCAAAAACTGATGGATTTTTTCATGCCTAACTTAATGTGGTTCTTACAATCTATATTAAATTTATTGATTGGTGTAATTTTGATTGGGTCCGGCAGAGCATTATAGAATTTCATCCCTTTATAAAATAATCTGTTTTGCGTTTTGGCTTTGTTCTTTTTCGGTAGTCTAATTTTCTTGCACGTTCTAGTATTATGTCTGTGAATGTCCATGTTGTAAATAATATTGTTAGAAAAATATATTCGGAAACAAGTTGTTTCTTTTTTCTATATACTCGTATATAAAAATCAACGTAAATTTGTTTGTTTCTTTGTCCTCGATATTCTCGAAAATCACTGGACCAGTTTCGCTGAAAATATCACAGTTTATTTTTATTAGTGCCGGAAAGGTTTAGAAAGTAGTTCAGAGTGGAAGATACTCCCAGTATCGCCCTGGTGAAAGACCACCATTCAGAATTGAAACGTTGCTTGAAATGGCTTTTAGCCGTGTTTGGTGACCAGATCTGAATAGCCAGGTATTCCCAACCTTCCTCTTCCCCTTCTCCTTCCCCTCCCCAATACCTTCAGCCTCACAACATTCCCCAATTGGTAATGTCATAGTCTCACTGGCTCCAGACGGTTGGGAGCAGTTGGGACTCTCGTGAGGTATTCATATAAAAAAAAAAAAAAATGAAATCCAACATGTAAAACTGTCGCTATAACGTTTTAAAATTAGTATGAAAAACATCGAACCCGCCATGTTTTATTTAGGCTTGCCCATAGATATAACATTCTGGTTAGCCACAGATTGCATATTCAAAAGAAGAAGGTTTTTTTGGATAGAATATTTACAAAATTGAAAACACGAGTACTTGCCTACATAAGAACTTTATGATTTAGATATATTTAAAAAAAAATAAACGTTTGGAATGAAATAAAATATTCAAATGAATGTTTCTTTATTTGCAGATAGTTACTTTCGCTGTCAAATCAATTATTGTACCCGAGCAAGGCCGAGTACACATCAGTATATATATAAAAATCATGGCGTTCAATGTCAGCATTTGTTTCACTGTTATCCAATTTAATTCCTCTAACATTTTAGAAACTTTTGAAAATCTGTTTCGCTTTAGTATTATTATTCGCATTCTATTTGTTTTGTTCTCTGTTGTCAAACAAGAAAAGTACCGTTGTGCAGATTATTATATTATTATTATTATTAACACGTTATTCACACGTGGAGCAATAATAGAGTTGTAAATTGTAAATGTCGTCTTTTTGGAATTTTTTTTTGGCGAATTTTTCCCAAAATACTGACATGTACAATAGTTTCTTCAAAGAATTCAGATTTAAACCCAAAATAACAATGTATTCCACGTATTTTGATAGAAAGAAGTCACTTTGTGGTTAGACATATTTAATGAAACATATTTAATCACATATTAATCAAAAACAAAATTCTTAATAATCAACTAAATGTGTCCAATAGCCCAATATTAGGTATATTTCCTATAATCTCGTAAAATTTCCCAGTATCCCATAATCACCTGTTCAGGTATTCCATTATGTACACTTCTCTCTGTTATTGTCAGATTTCTATTTCATTTTTTCTTTGTTCTATGTTATGTTCTGTCTTATTCTATTTTGTATATATAAACACACACTATGTATTTTTGATTAGTGTAATTTTGCATCCTGATCATGCTTGTGTTAAGCGAAACCGGTCGGTCCTAATAAAATTAAATGAAGCTGGTGGTTATAAACAAAGTTATTGTTTTATTTTCATATTCCGCATGTACACCCCCCAACAAACAATTTATTCTATTTCATATTCCGTATGTACATCTGTAAAAAAAAGAAGTTATTTTATTTCATATTCCGTATGTACATCTGTCAAAAAAAGTTATTCTATTTCATTTTCCGTATGTACATCTGTCAAAAAAAAGTTATTCTATTTCATATTCCGTATCTACATCTGTCAAAAAAAAGTTGTTCTATTTCATATTCCGTATGTACATCTGTAAAAAAAAGAAGTTATTTTATTTCATATTCCGTATGTACATCTGTCAAAAAAAGTTATTCTATTTCATTTTCCGTATGTACATCTGTCAAAAAAAAGTTATTCTATTTCATATTCCGTATCTACATCTGTCAAAAAAAAGTTATTCTATTTCATATTCCGATTGTACATCTGTCAAAAAAATGTTATTCAATTTCATATTCCGTATGTACATCTATAAAAAAAAGTTATTCTATTTCATATTCCGTATGTACATCTGTTAAAAAAAGTTATTCTATTTCATATTCCGTATGTACATCTGCCGACAATTGGCGACATTTCATGTAAATGGCCTCTGAAACATTTTAAAGAAAATTCATCGATCGGCCGAAGTCGCAAAATTATCCTTATCATAGATATGTCACACACGGGCTTGATTACAGATGGATTATTGATTCTCGGAGTATCATACCATGTTGCATATTTATTCTTGTACTTGACTTTCACGCTTTAAGGAAGTTTTTAGCAATTGATTCAAAGGACAAAAAAAGTAGGCTAATTTATGGGTGTAAATATAATATAGATAATACCCATATGCATTTTTTAGTGAATACCGTAGAAGTCTCTCTATGTATCTTACAATATTACTTAATAATATTTTTGTTTTTTAGTAGTCAATTTTAAACACTTATTTTTTTTTTGTATCCAGTTAACAAAGTAGTTAAATATTGTATTTAAAAAAAATGTAATACGTGCGTCTTTTTTTTACCGCATCTGCGAAAATCGATAAAATAACGTTGTACAAGGCTTTCATATTCAGTCAAAAATGTAATTTCTTTATAGTTCCCTCATTGCACCAACCAGTACCTATTAAACACATATACATAGCTGTTTACTCTATAATATTTGTGTTTCTCATCTCTTCATAAGTACTTAACTATTATACTATACTCAAATTATCTGGTATTAACAATTGTTTTTTTCTATATTATTCTTCACATCTCTTTTTACTTAATTATTAAACCTTTTCTAAATATATTATATTACCATACTATGTCAATACTAGATTTTTACCCTTATATTTTTTTGTAATGGTACATAATATGAACTAAACTTGTCAATTTGACTGTTCTAAAACGGGATTTGTTCCCAGTTGGGCAGTCAAAGCTTTCTTACATTTTGTTGTTAAATAATGTGTGTTTCAAATAAATAATGATGATTATTATTATTCTCGGATCCAGTGGGAGTATAGCATCCTCCATTGGAGTATGTTGTGTGGCTGAAGAGAGTAGGGAAGGTAAGGATATTGGAAAGATGAAGGTTGAGTAGTCAAATCTGTTCACTACAAACACCTAAATCCTTTTAGGTCTACGTTGGTTATTAAAAATTATTCACAGTTGAAAAACATAAAATAATGTATTTTTAAAAGTGAACAGTTCGATGGAACGATTTTTCCAACTATATTCGAAGGCCACAGGCAAATGTAGCATCTACCACCAGGGCAAAGAGTTTAATGTTGCGTGAAGACGGAAAAATTTCACATTAATATCACACTAATCACAATAATCGTAAGGAACAGCCATTCAAGGCCATCTGTAAAGACTGACTGAATTTGGTTTGCTCGAATCGAGGGCCGAGAAAGGTTAACAACATTGAAAAGAAAATAAATCTTTTAGAATATCCGTTTTTTCGAGATTTTAAAGCGGCCCAAAAGGTCCAAGACCACGATAAACTCCTTGCTCGCAATTTATGGGTCACATTTCATTAGGTACCTACCCCGAGATTACCGCCCCTTTTATCGCTCCTTGAAAATCGTTTCCTTAATGATGTTTTGTTCCATTTTCTCCCTTTAATGCATGCATTCAGCAACGTAAGTTGTTTTTTTATCATGTTGACTTTCCCCTACTTCTTTAGCAAATGTTTCGGACATAATTAAATCATTCATCATTAGGGCAAATGCTGTTTTGCCCCGATGATTCAATTATGCTCAAGAAACATTTTAGGTTATGAAGGTGATTTAAAAATATTGTAATATTTTAATCATTGAAGAAGATAATATTAACACATCCCAAATGAACCACGAAACCGAAAAAACAACAGAAAGTAAAAAGATTTCAGTCGCATATGGGACTCGAACCCAGGACCTCTACCTATCCGGGGTAACCGCTTAACCAACTTTTTACGCCATTTACACCGATATCATACTTCATGTTCAAGATTTGTTAATATTATCCTCCATTTTTATAAATCCCATATTATTGGCTTCTTTTTAATCTCTGTTGTTTTTTCGGTTTCGTGGTTCATTTGGCATGTGTTAATGTTATCTTCTTCGAGGATTAAAATATTACAATGAGGTTTACAAACTTCAATAAGTTATAAAAAATAAATTGAATATTTCTTTCCAGACTTGTAAAATAAGTCAATAGATGTCTCATATAAATAAAAATCGGATAGGTATATCCGAGAGTCTATTCCGATTGCAATTGAGTTCGGGATGAAACTTTGCAATCATCATAAGGATAGCAGCCAATAATATGGGATTTATAAAAATGGAGGATAATATTAACACATCTTGAAGATGAAGTAAGATATCGGTGTAAATAGCGTAAATTGAACTTATCTCATTAGCTAAGTTGGTTAAGCGGTTACCCCGGATAGGTAGAGGTCCTGGGTTCGAGTCCCAGATGCGACTGAAATATTTTTAATTTCTGTTGTTTTTTCGGTTTCGTGGTTCATTTGGGATGTGTTAATATTATCTTCTTCAATGATTAAAATATTACAATGAGGTTTACAACTTCAATAAGTTATAAAAAATAAATTGAATATAAATATTGTTTTCATGGTCGTGTGGAATAAGGTTCCAACAGATTGCGTAAACCGTTGGAACTTTATTATATATATGGATATTCCAAATGCGCTACGTTCATGCTATTGGTCGCTAAATGGCATTAATATATTTAAAATATATGATCGCTTCCTACGTGGAAATGCCGAGATTAAGGAGAGAAAGGAGCGATTACTCCTATGATGAAATTGAACAAACCGTCGTCAGTAGAAAAAAACTAAGAAATGATTTGATTGCATTTGCATTTTCAGAATAATTAAGTGTATTATTGACTCACCTTCTTTGATGAAACCCATCCAGTTTAACATTTCTTGCCGTAGACTCAGAAACAATGAATCGCTTTTTCTCTACTAAATATGGGTACCATTCTCCACTGTCCAGAATGTCGAGACTTGTCCAAGATGTTTGTTATTTTGTTTTTATTATTAATTCAAGTTGTTTTTGTTTGTTTTTACTTGTTCAACTCAAGCCATGGTCTTATAATTTTTGATATCAGTCTAAATGATTTTTGTTAGGCTTTACGAAAATAAATCCCGAAGATTATCACTTAGAATGTCTAAAATCATGGACTCTACCAAAATCTTGTTCAGGCTTTGATTTGAATGTTCTCTCAAATGTAACTATATTTTCTGTCCTATTTTTGTCATTGCTTCAGTCAAGTATTATATATGTGCTGTTCTTTTTCTGTAGCTCATGTTAATTTCTTGGACAAAAATCCGTTTAGAAGAAAAAAAAATACTTAAAGAATAATATGGTAAACCCCAGAATTTTATATTTGCCGATAAAAAAATATTATCGACAAATGAAAGCAAACTATTAACTACAGAACTGTGCAATATAATCATATGAGATAAGATGAATACTTGGAGTAAATGGATGAGCTTTTGTTTATAAGGGAAGTATGTTTACTATAGGTGAAAGTGAAAGGCTGATAAGGATATTTGAAAAAAACTGTGGAAGCAGGAAAATCCGTTAATGGAGGACCGAATATGATAATCGCTAATAAAACGTTGTCCAAAGAAGCGAAGCTAATAGTCCACAAAGGAATGCTGATACCGAAACTCATGTATGGCAGTGAGGAATGGAATTGGCGAAGAAAGCATGAAAGTAGTCTGAATGCTGTAGAAATGAAATCCCTGAGGACTATATGTAATTAAACCACGTGTGTGTTTTTCAAATACGGAGGTCCAGAATGAATGCAAGGGTGATTGTGAAGATAATTAATTAATTAAAAATTACTTTGTAATCACCACTTTATTACATTCCGGAAAAAACAAATTATTATTTTTATTTATATATACATATCAATTTGTTTCGAAAGCGAAGCTTTCCTCATCAGGATATACAGAATACCGTCTTGATGAGGAAAGCTTCGCTTTCGAAACATGTTGAGATGTATATATTAATAAAGTGGGGATTACAAAGTAATTTTTAATTCCTCTTGAAATTGTGTAAAGATAATTGGTTAACATTAAAAAGGGAGACATAGATGGTTTGGACATGCAGAGCGGATGAACGAAGAAGCCGGGGACGCCCCCAAAAGACGTGGCACGACATAATAAATCAAATACTCGAGTCCGGCAATGTCAAGAGCCAGAATAACAGAATACTGTAGGACACTGCCCCGAAAGAGTTGTATTGCGGTCCATCCTCTCTACCAGTGGCGTGCATTGTTTTATGACAAAAGGTAGGCTGTGTGTAGTTTTTCAACTTCGGGTATAAATTATTGTGCTTTAAATATTTAACAATGGCCCTATTCCAATCATCTTATGCTGATTGTTGAGGCAAACTGAACAAATGAGCGTACAAGTTCTTTACCAAATTCATGGAAAAAATATATTTTGATCAGAAAATTATCGCATTTTAAAAAACTTCTTTTATGATTCGTTTTTATTAGGGCAGGCACAGCTTTTCACCCCTGTAGCCTTAATGCTAATACTCTCTACATATCGAAAAACAGCGTGATGATTAGTTAGTCCACACAACCAGTATGTGTATCTAGGTGTTACGGTGGATTGTAACATGAAATGGACGTACATATTTCCAACTGCGGGAACTGAAGGGAAAATTAAATTACTTTTTCAGTAGATCAATCACCTAGACCATAGACACCATAGACAAATCACCTTAAAGAGCGCACCTTTGATTGTATTTGTACACGCCGTTAGTGATTCAAACTGGATTAAATTTATTTGCAACATCCGCCCGCAGTCCTCTCTTATCCCGCGGTAGCCCTACGTTACTGTACATCACTACATAAGCAAGCATCTCTTTAGAATGATTTTCCTGTATCAAAGTACCCAAAGATATATAAAAGACTCTTTGACATATTAAAGAATTTCGTTTAAATCACGAAAATGTCGATCTCAAAGGTCAAACGGCCAAAAAAATTCCCAATCACAAGAGTTATGTCCGACAGAGATTGACGGCTTCCGTGGTCGAGCGGTAAGGTACTCGACTACTAATCTGGAGGCCGCGTAAGCAAGTTGATTTAATTGAAAATTGGGTCTTAGTTAATCCTCGAAAAAAGGCTATTTTTGACATTGACATTTTGGTTTAAGTGTTAGCATTTTTTCCTAATTTGGAGTGTGAACTTTCTGGGAAATCTCCTCCTCATTTATAGGATAGTTTATATTAAATTAATGACCTCTGTGGTCAAGTGGTTAAGACCCCTGACTAGGAATCCAGAGGTCACGGGTTGAACCTAGCGTTCACAAACTAAACGTATTAATAAAATGACCCCTTGCATAACAAGGTTCCAACTCACACAGCAATGTCATTCGATAATGCGCTCTACAGAGAGCAACTTTAAGGCGCATTGTCGCATAACATTCCCGTGTCGGATAAAACCTTGTTATTCCAAGAGGTCGAGTTGTCATTATCTTTTAGTATACTGCGTATCCTTATGAGGAAAGCTTTGCTTACGAAACATGTTGATATTTATATATTAAACAGTGGCATAAACAAAATACTTCATATTAAATTTATTAATAACTAGCCGATGTGTACCCGGCCTTGCTCGGGTATATATAAAATTATGAAGTTGTGAACTATTGCATATCATTAGGGTGCCATCATTAACTTGACAGCGAAAGTACCAATCTCCAAATAAAGAAATATTCATTTGAATATTTTATTTCATTCCAAACGTTTATTTTTTTTTAAATATATCTAAATCATAAAGTTCCTTAATCGTCCATTCCATTTTGAAAATGTTCTCTCCAAATAAACCTTCTTCTTTTGAGTATGCAATCCGTGGCTAACCAGAGTGTTAAATCTATGGGCTAACCTAAATAAAACATGGCGGGTTCAATGTTTTTCATACTAATTTTAAAACGTTATAGCAACAGTTTTACATATTAGATTTCATTAAAACTACTTTCTAAACCTTCCCGGCACTAATAAAAACAAACTGTCCTATTTTCAGCGAAACCGGTCCAGTGATTTTCGAGAACATCGGGGAAAAAAAACAAACAAACTTATATTGATTTATATATAAATAGATGACGCCACAAAATAACTACGTGTATATTAAATGTATTAAATTTGTTTACGTTATTTCACACATAATTAATATTTAATACAGTTGCAGCACATTTTGGGGTAGATATACTCAGTATCACCCTGGCGAATGACCAGCATTCAGGATCGAAACGTTGCTTGAAATGGTTTTATCCGTGCTTGGTGCCATATCCAAATAGCTGGATACTTCACTCCCTTCCTCTTCATCAAATCGTTTCCCTCCCCACTCCATTAAGCCTCACAAAATATTCCATTTGTGGATGTCAATGTTATTTGTTCCAGCGCAGTTCTCATATGAAAAATGAACCCTTTAGTTATTGTGTATTATTACTCCCTTACCTAAAGCACGGATCACTTCAATTATTTATAGCATGCTTTCAGCACTTTCAGACACCGAACAGATATCCCCTAGAAGTGATATCTGTCCCGATTTGAAAGAAAACGGATGTCGCCGATTTACATAAGACCAAATGACTACAAAGTCTTAGACAGGCAGAGGCGTGCCATCCATAAAGAACATAAGCACTGCCTACCGTAATATACTAGCATAAAATATAAATAATATTAAACTGTAAAATTATTGAAAGAATTCATTCTTGACTTTCAAATATACGTGCGAAGTGACAACCACGAAACGCAGTGCCGCGCTCCACACCAAACGCATCACTATAATGTGTCAAAAGCAGGAACTAATTATGTAAAATGACGTACACGTCATTATATAATATTAAATCTTCAAAGGACGACTCATTTGTGTTAGTGCCTAAAAAGCAGTGCTTTTCGGCAATGTCAGCAAATGTAGCAATCAGTGACATCTGTTGGTACATCTATTAATTAGAACAACTTTACGAACGAATTATATCATCTTAGCTTTCTTTTAAAATATTGTCTGAAAATTTGACATATCCTGTAATTGACTTGTAATATGCATAACTAAAGCGATTATTTGACTTGACTGAGGTAATTCTAACCAGTAGCTTGAATAGTCATAGCAAAAACTTGCACGAAGGGTGTTGCTTGTTTTAATTTTTTTTAAATTTCAATTAATTCACTGTTTTTTCTGCTGTCTACTCTGATTACAAATTCTGTTCTCGCCACTGCAGACGGTCCAACTCAATTGATTATCTGTTTGAAAGAATGTCGAAATATGAAAAATTTCTATCAATTTCAGCAAAGTAAGAACAATTTCAGCTAACTTCGGGCACAAGGACACGACAATAATACACTTCTCTCATTTTTTCTTTTCAGTGCTTTCAGCCCAAAGGGTATTTTTACATCCTCTTCGATTTTTGTAAGCGATAATATAGTGTTCTTTTTCTTTGTTCTACGCAGCGTTACTTAGGAAAGCTTTTTCTAGAAGAGACATCCTCATAAGACATGGCCCTTTCTGAATAATATATTGTCTCCCTCTGAGAAAACAGCCCCCTGGAGGAAGTTAGAGGTTAAGTTAGAGTTAACCGGGAAGAAACGGGATGGGAAAATTTAAGTAGGTATTCCTGTTCGGCCCAATGATGAGAGTTTTGTGATTTTTCTCTTCTTCATTTGAATTATTTATTTTAAACGATCTTTTACGACTATATTAATTTCAAACAGATCCGTAGATCTTTATTTTTTAAAGAAAAACAATATTTTTTTGAAGAGTAGCATAAAAACGAAGCTTTTTAAGTGCATACCTTTATATTTTGGACCTTGGTTCGACATTATATAATATTACTCATAACATCAATGCGCAATCACACTATTCAGACATATCAGATACACGCTCACACACACACAGACGCAGCCACATACACTTAGATACTATACACTTTTTTTAAATATACCTTTTTATCTTTACTATGTATCATTCCCTAGAATTGTACTAACCCCGCTCGGAAAATGAATATAACCACTTACTAGATATTACATAGAGACATATCACTGGTACCGATCTTTGTAATAATTTTCTAAAACTGTACACAAATATGAACACCACCCATTTTATACATGTACTTTTTGTTTTAAAAAAAAAATTATAATTAGTACCTGTTTAAAATAGAAGTTAAATTAGTTTAAGAATGAATATTCTTCACAAATATGTAAAGAAATCTCAATATATAAAAATGAATGTTTGTCAGTGTGTCTTTGATTTTCTCGAAAACTACTCCACTGGTTTCGCTGAAAATAGCACAGTTTGTTCTTATTAGTGCCCGGAAGGTTTAGAGAGTAGATTGAATGAAATCCAATATGTAAGACTGTTGCTTTAACATTTTAAAAATTGTGTGAAAAATATAGAAATACCACACTGGTTAGCCATAGATTACATGTTCAAAACAAGAAGGTTTGTTTTGGTAATATATTTTCAAAATGGAAAATAAATGTTTAGAATGATATAAAATTTTCACATGAATATTTCTTTTTTTAGAAATAGTAATAGTTGTTACAAGGCGTTACTTTCGCTGTATTATCCCAACGACAAGCAAGAATTCACAAATTTATAACTTAATTCCAAAAATAAATATCGAGCAAAGCCGGGTATACATCAGCTAGTTTTCAATAAAAAATGAACCACTCAGAAATACAAAGAGCAAAAATACATATTTCCGATTCCAATATGTAAGAAAAACTTTGGGTCAACCAAACTACAAATTCACAGGAATCTATATATATATATAAAAAAAAATCTATGTAAGTTTGTTTGTTTGTCCTCGATTTTCTCGAAACTTACTGGACCGGTTTCGATGAAAATAGCACAGTTAGTTTAAGGTTTAGAAAGTAGTTTGAATGAAATCCATATGTAAAACAGTTGTTATAACGTTTTAAAATTAGTATGAAAAACATTGAACCCGCCATGTTTTATTTAGGTTAGCCCATAGATCAACACTCTGGTTAGCCACAGATTATATATTAAAAAGAAGTAGGTTTTTTTCAGTAGAATATTTTAAAAATGGAAAACACGATTAGGTACCTACTTAATAACTTTATGATTTAGACATATTTTGAAAAAATAAACGTTTGGAATGAAATAAAATATTCAAATGAATGTTTATTTTTTTATAAACAATAATTATTAATCTAAAACACTCATCCAAATTGAAAAAACCTTCCGAGCAAAGATAAATGTCGCCGGCAGGACTCGAACCCGCACCCTTCTAATGTCCGGTTAGATGCTCTACTGTTGAGCTACGTCGGCTTATCGCAAACCCGCCAAGTTAATCAATATATACTAGTGTTCCATTCAATAATTACTGTTTTTATTATATTTTTCACCTGTAAACAACCAACTTTATTAGTATGAGAGAGGCTTGTAACGGCTTGTAATAATAATTGTTACCCTTTGCGCTATGCACAAAAATCTTGTCTTAAGTTTTTAAGAACTTTAGTTTATCAATTAATAAATATTTGACAAGTCAAAGCAATTTTCACCAATAAAATGTAGACATAATTTGTCTCGACGCCATCTATTTGAGGGATTGAGCCGTTACAAGCCTCTCTCATACTAATAAAGTTGGTTGTTTACAGGTGAAAAATATAATAAAAACAGTAATTATTGAATGGAACACTAGTATATATTGATTAACTTGGCGGGTTTGCGATAAGCCGATGTAGCTCAACGGTAGAGCATCTAACCGGACATTAGAAGGGTGCGGGTTCGAGTCCTGCCGGCGACATTTATCTTTGCTCGGAAGGTTTTTTTCAATTTGGATGAGTGTTTTAGATTAATAATTATTGTTTATAAAAATAATACTTGTTACCCTTTGCGCTATGCACAAAAATCTTGTCTTAAGTTTTTAAGAACTTTAGTTTATCAATTAATAAATATTTGACAAGTCAAAGCAATTTTCACCAATAAAATGTAGACATAATTTGTCTCGACGCCATCTATTTGAGGGATTTAGCCGTTACAAGCCTCTCTCATACTAATAAAGTTGGTTGTTTACAGGTGAAAATATAATAAAACAGTAATTATTGAATGGAACACTAGTATATATTGATTAACTTGGCGGGTTTGCGATAAGCCGACGTAGCTCAACGGTAGAGCATCTAACCGGAAGGGTGCGGGTTCGAGTCCTGCCAGCGACATTTATCTTTGCTCGGAAGGTTTTTTCAATTTGGATGAGTGTTTTAGATTAATAATTATTGTTTATAAAAAAATAATAATTGTTACCCTTTGAGCTATGCACAAAAATCTTGTCTTAAGTTTTTAAGAACTTTAGTTTATCAATTAATGAATGTTTATTTATTTGCAGATAGTTACTTTCGCTGTCAAATCAATTATGGCACCCCAATGACAAGCAGGAATTCACAACTTCATAACTTTATTCCAAATCTCGAGCAAGGCCGGGTACACATCAGTCAGTTTAAAAAAAATATTTCCACAAAAGATAATATTCGTTAATAATAACTTTCAAAATTCAAAACACATCAGAAAAACTATACTGAAAACTTAAAATAATACATTAATAAAACAAACATATATATATTTTTTAATAATTGTGATGTCCTCTGTGTCTCCAGTGATTCGTAGGTAAATTAATGATGATACGAAAGTCTATCTCTACATTATTTATTGTTACTCTGTCACAAGGTGTGGTATAAGAAATGAAAGAAAATACACGTAAGACCACCTTTCGCTCGTATATATTATCTATGAATCATTCTTTCTCTTTCATAGTCGGTTCTGCCTTTTATATTCTACTAAATAAAAGGCATAAATAAATAAGCATAAATTTTAATGGGGATAAGTGAAATATAGATACAATAGTATATTATTTTTATAAACAATAATTATTAGCCTGAAACACTCATCCAAATTGAAAAAAACCTTTCCGAGCAAAGATAAATGTCGCCGACAGGACTCGAACCTGCACCCTTCTGATGTATTTATTATGTATTTCACAAAAAGAATTGTTACAATACACGTGATTCAATTATAATTTTTTTATTAAAATTAATATTTAAATTTAAAAAAACTGTTTTTAAATAACAGCGAAAAAGATAATATTTTAAATAAATCGAGGGTATATATATGTACGTCGTATTGTAAAAAAAATTGTGTACAGTGCCAGGGATCATTTCTCCATCTCCCTGTGTCAACTGTGGTTAGAGGTGCATAAATGTGGAGATAATCTTCTCTACCTAGTAAGCGGGCTGCCTGTTGCTACTGTAGGGATTTTATTTATTTTTATTTCAAAGAATTGTAAACTCTGTTTTATGTGCTAGCGGCACTTGTCGATGTCAATCTTATATTTAAACCCGAATTAATTTGTAACGATTGAAAACATTTTTACATAGGAAAGACTTCTAGAAATATCAGTATTATAGTTAAGGAACACCTAAGGTGTTTGAATAATAACAACTATTCTGAATTTGCAAATCATGTTTCAGAAACCAATCATTCTTTTGATATAATTAAAGGTTTAAAAAATTTACATACAAATACAACTGGTTTACAATAAGGCAAATTTTAAATATTGGAAATCAGAAAAAGCGTTAACAGTGAATTGAATTTAATAAATAATCAAATATTTTTTAAAAATTGCAATCTTTTGAATTTTTTTTTCATATTAATATTAATAATAAAATTAATTTCTTTAGACTTATTTACATTCATCATTAGCTCGTTCTTCATGCATGCTTCATTCATCCGAGATACGAGGGACTCTTCCATGCTGTTAGCAATCAGTACCGCATAATCAGCATACAACAGGCAACATACTTTCCGATTACTCATTTTCGCGCCCAAGCCCACCTCTTTTAATTCTTGCATTCAATTATCCATGTTTAGATTGAATAACCACGGTGACATTACGCAGCCTTGCTTAACACCTTTTGTGATGTCAAACCACTCAATGTATGAGACGATGTATGAATGTGAATGAAGCAAGAAGTGTATGCCAAGATCGAGTTGTTTGGCGGTCCGTCCTCTCTGCCTACCCCTGCGGAGAAACGGAGTGATGGTTAGTTAGTTTCGATTTCTTTTTTAATTTCACATATATGTACGAGTGTATTTGTTATTCAATGTTTTATAATATTTTTTTATTAAATTCTTGATTGAGTACTTACCTACTTTATTAAATTTTTGTTTATATTTATAATTTGTTTATTCTTACATTATTGTGTTCTAATTTTTATCATTTGTCTATACTCGACTTTATTATTTTTAGTATTCTATATATTCCTGATGAAGAAAGCATCACTTTCGAAATATGCAGATGTCTGTGTATTAATAAAGTATATTATTTACTTAATTTCTTAATATATATATGTGTTACATGTTATCAAATATATACACGATGTAAAAAAGACTTACCTGAGAAACTTTAACCAACGATTCCTGAGCTTAATTAGAGAAAAAAAATGCATATTGCAAATTGGTTTCCGGCGATATCTCGGCTGAGTGACCAGTGACGACAGGTGAAAGATATTTTTGTTTGTATTAAAAATATTTTTTTAAAAGAGACATCAATGGCCTAACATTTTTCACAGAAAGAGTTCAGTTAAGTCACTGATCAGGTTGGCACCATCGTACTTGATTGATCTGTGCATCGGGGATAATCTTACTAAGAGACAACCCTCGATCAGGTCGGTCAATTCTGATGTGTCGAACAGACTGGTTGGACCATCTCGTACAAATGCTGTTAAATTTCGGGACAGAGCTTTCAATGCACTGGGCCCACATTCTTGGAATGACCTTCCATGTGGCTTGAGGTCAGAAAGCAATTTCGAAACCTCTAAGAAAAGTCTAAAAACATGTCCGTTTAAAAGGGGCTACTGAAAAAGAAGGTAAAACAACATCTTTTTTTTAATTAGATTTCGCAATAACAATACGTGTGACTAGTGACGTAACTGATATGGGAGATACGAAAATACCCAAACACATCCGTTAGTTTCGGCTGACCTCGAAATACTTAACGAGATGACGCAAGAACAAACTTGAAGTTTACGAATGTTTTGTGGGTTTCGGGTAAAGCTTTTTTTGTACCTGAACGTATGGGATATGGCTTGTTGCGTTCGGGCGATAATATAGCGGCCGTATCACGTACGTCCGTATGGGTAGGGGGGTTAACGAGATGTAAGGCGCCCTTGATGTGATTTTAGTCACTAAACGGCGCTATAGAAAAAAAAATCCATTTATGATTATTATTATTATGACGTACGTATGACACTCTGTATAATAACTGTACCGGGCAAGTTTGTAAAATCTAAGAAACGTTACCCATTTAATTATTATAAGGGACATAAGAGGTTCCGGGTTCAAATACTGAATTTATTACTTGCGCACGCCAGAACGCTTTGGTGAAAAACCACGATGCAGAATCTAAACGTTGCTTGACATGGCTTTTGTCATGGTAGGTGACTAGTTCTGCATATCCAGGTACTTCACCACCTTCCTCTTCCCCATATCCTTCTCTCACCACTACCTCCATCCTCACAATATATCCCAATTGGGGATGCCATTGTCCTTGACTACTGACTTGGGAGCGGTATTCACATGAAAAAAAATCCTTCTTTTCTCAAGTATTCATAGTATTCTGATTATTTGTCACATGATATTCTTGCCACCTTGTAAGCATTCTATTCCCGCCTTGTTACACAAAGCCTGTATGTAGGTCAGAAAGCAAACACGGTGTGAGAATCCGGCCACGTAGCTCTCTCCCATTCCAATGGGAACTTCACTATATAATTCTACGTTATTCTGTAGTTTGTACCGTACACGTAATGTGTGTACACCAACTGCTGACTGTAGGCTATCGGTTAGTACTACCGAGTCTGCAGAATACCTTCAAACATATCGTCGTTATTCTGCGAAGATGCATTGAGTCCAAAATATTAAATTTTTAATTATTAATTATTTTTATTGAGATTTAAAAACTTCATTGTAATATTTAATCATTGAAGAAAATAATATTAACATAACCTAAATGGAAGATGAAACCTGACAAAAGGACAGAAACTAAAAAGATTTCAGTCGCATCTCGCAGAGGACCCGGGTTCGAGTTCCAGATGCGACTGAAATCTTTTTGTCCGGTTTCATCTTTCATTTAGGTTATGTTAATATTATTTTCTTCAATGATCTAAAATATAACTTGTTTATAATTTCTTCAAAGGATTGGTATTCACTTTTTGGCGTCATTATTAATAAATGAATTAAAAATTACCTTTTAATCACCACTTTATTAATATATACAATATTTCGAAAGCGATGCTTTCCTCATCAGGAATATACAGAATACTAATAAAATAATGTATATATAAAATGGTGATTAAAAAGTGATTTTTAATTCATTTACTATTATTATTTGTTTACAGAAATACAGCATTCACCGGTTACGAATAATCTATCGATATTTGATAAACTGCTACATCTGCTACTCAGAGGGATCGGATCCATGACGTCATTTGTCAACTTAGCTACTAATCTCTATTATACGTTTTTTTACGCCACTGGAGAGATAAACCCATAGAAATATAGTGTAAGCGTATCTGTTGGCCAGAAATAAGGTCAATTTCATCTCACTTAGGAAGAGGTTGATAAAAAATAAACGTATATGCATAATTCAATTTGGGAGGCAGGTATAGGTACCGCCGCCCGGGAACCATTTATTGGATCAACACCCCTACCATACGAAGTTTTCGGTTCGTGGTCTTTTTTTTTAACTGGGAGTTCAACCAGAAATTCAAGAGAAGATATTATATTTTAGAAATTGTACCTATTGTCCTTCGGCGAATGGTCGAATAATTTACATAATTTAAATAAAGTTGGTGGGGGGGGTACTATAATAACTAGCGACTTGAGACAATAAGGGGTTTGTTGAAACTTTCTTAACTTAGGAATATAGCGTCTTATCTAAAAAAGGATACGCGTTTTGAATAAGAAAACAAGAGAATGCATTATAATGTATGTGTTTTACAAGTGAATTTATAAATATTATTAAAAGCAAACGGTTAGGCAAAAACAGAATTAACCTGTATCATTAACCTTATTGTGCAGAGTTCAGATAGGGCCATCTCAGTGACATTCGTCAAACTTCTGAAGCCATGTGTCTTAAAACATTATTTCTTAGCGATTAGCATAAACTTCGATATGGTTCGGCCTAGGTTTTTTTTTATTTCACCGTCAGGGGGATTGTGTCGTTTTGGTTTTTTCGTATGAAGTATTTGCTTGGGATCACGAGCCCATGTGTGCCGAATCCATTCAGCACAGCACCTATGGGAATATCGCCTTGCTCTTCGAGCGTAGTATTCGCTCGAGTAGATTATAAAAATTTTGTTTTTCATAATGTGCTTATATTATAAATCAAATTAGTCTTATGTTTATGGAATTTCATTGAACAACTCTTGCTCTTTGGAGAAAACCGCCACTGGCCATAGGTCACCCCAAGTGCTCCATTGATCATAATTTTATTCTTATTGATCTGTAAATCAAATGAATTTTTATCACTTTTTGAAAAAAAAAATAACACCAGAAAGTTGTTGTTTTTCCTGTAATATAATTTTTAGATAAATAGCCCTTAGAACATATTTATTTGTTATTGATTTATTACACAAAACATCTCTGAAAGTATGAAGAGATAATATGCAATAGTGCATTTTTGTAGACCATGTTATGATGTTTGGCCTCCCAAGATACTGCAGCGCTTCCAGTATGTTCACGGAGGGGTAAGTTTTGCAGCCCTTATATGATCCAGGGTGGCTGGAATGAGGGAAGGAGTAAACAGCTCAAGGAATATCCTTATCATGGAGGCCGCCCCAGTCCAGCCTCCAGCATCGACGCATACTGGAGAAAGATATTGATTGACCCCTCACAATTTAAATGCCGCAACACCTTATAGGCTTTATTTTCATGCACAATTTTTTTTAAAATTATTTTATTTTCTTAAGAGTATTTTATTTTTTAAATATTTTTTTATATTTTTATAACTATTGTTTGTATACTTTGTATGGAATGTGTGGGACTGCACTAACCTCTTCACATACCGGAATAAACACTTATTATTATTATTATCATGCAATATTCACTGAAGATAAGATTACCTCACTTTTCATAACAGCATTTTTTTGTGTTTAAAATCTTTTTCGCAGAACAGTGCACTTTTTGGATGTAGCTACCATAAAAGTAATGCTGAAAGAATTTTGTTGAATAATTCCATTAAAATTCAAGGTATTTATTTTAATTGTATTCTGTTAAATTTTGATTCCCACATATATACATACGTATTACATCTTCTTTCCCTTGTCCTAATCGCGCCGGGGACCTATCATATCGATAAGACGCCTTCCCCCGTCCATAGTAGGTTCAGCCTCTCCTCAGAGTTGCTTCTCCCTCATATGTCTGGGGCGGCCCACTGGACGTCTTCCCTCTGAAATAGCACTAAGAATTTTCTGCGGAATTTGACCCTATAAAAAGCAGTAGTGGTTTGATGTTAAGCTCCTCCCGGATCATCGAGCCACGTATTCGATCTCATTTTGTGACTTTTGCAACTTCTCTCAAAAATTTCATTTCGGCAGCTTGGACCTTGGAACGTTTTCGCTCGTTCAACACCCAGATCTAGTGACCATAAGTAAGCGTGGGCGATACACTGATTTGTACACTGCCAACTTCGTTTCGATACTTAGCTCAGCTTTCCTTATCAATGAGATGTAAAGAGGGCGCAGCACACCGCTTGCTGCACCTATTCTACTGTCAATTTTTCCATCTTGCCGGCCACAGGAATTATTTATTCTACAATAGGATTTTAGATCCATTTAGAAAAGAAAAGTTGCTAGAAATGGCTTTAGCCGTGTTTGGTGATCAGATTTAAATAGCCAGATACTTCCCAATCTTCCTATTCCCTAACCTTCCTCACTTCCTACAGCCCCACAAGATTCCCTCAATCGGACATCCAATAATCCCTCTGATTCTGTGTAGTTGGGGCTCTTGTGTGGGAATGATCTAACAAAAACATATTTTATTTTTATTACAATTGCACGTTTCATTTTTTTTCTTTATCTTTTACAGTTAAGTACTAAAACATTACAATCATTATATTTATGGTCTGCAGAGATTTCCAACCGGCAGAGAAAAGCGGACCTTTGAGATTAATGACATCATAAAAGTGTCTAATGTAGTGTTGATATTGTTTATTTATTTGTATTTACTACGCTTTTAGCATCGGGATAAACGGAGATATTAATTTTCCTTAGAGTTGGGTTGACGATGTTTTTAAAGTGAGGGCAATACACGCAGGTGTACTAACATACAATTATCAACAAATTAAATAAACGGCCAACTCTGATGCATTTCGGTGTCTTAAGGCGATCCAACGGTTAAAATTCCAACAAAATCACGCGCTCCTTATGCAGGTGGCAACAAGGTTGAAAGTCCCGCTTAACGTCGGCCGCTTCTTTCGATTTAAGCAAAAAAACCATCACCGAAATGCTTGTTTTATTCTATTCTGTAAAGCTCAGACATAATTATTAAAATGTTTTGCGGTCATATTCTAAAAAAACCTAATTTACTTTTATTTAATTCACGATTAACAATACGACAATATCGGAAAAGGGGTTCGTAAGTAGGAGAGTTTGCGCTTTAAACATTTTTTTTGATGTCTGATACTTTATTTTTTTCTAGGTTTATAAAAAGACACACCAAAAAATGCCCGGTTTAACGAAAGGCCAAGGTGTGTTCTACTTGCAGTATTTACTTAAATCATCTACAATATTTCTAGGCCATCAAATTCTCAAACCAAAAACACATGGTTTTGCATTACTTCCCATTGCATCGCTTTAACGGACGGATCACAATCTTTAGAACATAGCCGCCAGGTTGGAACGCTATGTTTGTTCTACCAGTATTTAACTGTGAGGAGTACCAAAGAATTGATTAGATCGATACCTCCGCCACCGGTGCACATCTGGGAGACTAGCCAAACGATATTTTTCTTGTGCTCAAGAATTCAGCATTTATTTTCTGGCTGTTGCATTTTTATAGCTCGTACAACATGGGTCTCTTCAAGACTCCGAACAAAACTATTTGTTCTTCGTTTTGTTTTCTATTTTATTGTGTATTGGTTTTATCTAAAACAGCGTTTCTCAATCTTATTACTATAGCAGACCGGTGAAAACAGAAGGAATAATTTTTACAAAAAAAAAAAAACAATTAAAAAGGTCCCGATAAACTACTTTTTTGTAGTTTGTCTAACAGGAGCTTGTTATTCAAACCTTAAAATTTACTGTTAAGGTTACAATATATATAATTTAAAAAAAGGGGGAGAGGGACGTCGGAGAGTTATTATTTATTAATTCAAAATAATGATACTATTATTACGCAATACGGTAAACATAATGTTTTTAAATAGAAAAATATTTCATAAATGTTTTATAAATTTTCATAGGCTTAGCATTTATAAAAATCTAATCAGAAATATTACTTCTTTTCTGACCGTTCCATTGTATGTTTTACAAAATATTTAAAATACGACTATGATTTTTAAAGTGGAGAAAATTATGTTTAATAATTAATTATTCGTTGCGTTTTTGTAAATAAACGTAACCAAAAATTTGTAATGCAGATTACAAAAAAAAAAAACATGGGAAAAACGCGTAATAAAAAAAAAAGAAATATACTGTCAGGTTTATAAAAATAAATAAAAAATATTTGTACACGCGGAGGTCCAAAAAAATGCACTTCATTTTTCACAAAAGAAGATCACTAGGTTTAGGTGAGTATTTCGGCATAAAATCCAAAATTAAGTTTTTTATGAAACAGGTCGCTCAGCCGTTCCTCTTAACACTTTTGAATCATGTAGGATTTTGATATAAATCATCAAATATTAATTTACTGTCTAAGTAAACACCTAAATTTTTACATGTAGATTATATTGTAACAGAACAAACAAAAATATAATATGAAATTAAATTGAATATTGAAATATTCAGAAACCGACCAGTCAAAAGAGTAAATTAATTGTTTCTAAAAGAACTTTTCATATTTTAACGACCGTTCTTCCCAACCTTACTGAGCAACTGCTGAGCGGAAATTTTGCCTCAGCACTGTTCAAATGCACAAAATCGCCTTTCCCAACGAAATTCTCAGTCAAACTTACAATCACTTAAGTTATCGATTTTTGTGGATTAAAGTTCTCCTCAGTAAAATACTAGTTATAAAAAGTGTCAACAGAGTGTCAAATGACAGCGTAAATGTCAAATGTCATAGATATCTATGGTCAAACGTCATTCGTTTCGCGAACTATTTTTTGTATCTATTGTGTATTGACAATTTTGAATATGGAGAGCTAAAATGACGATATTTTTAATGTAATTCCAATAGCGGGTATGGACAGCGAATATGAAGACAGCGACGATGAAAATATTATTGAGGTTTATTGATTGAAAATTGAAAGAACACACGAAAGACAAACGTCAAAAAAGTCTACTTCCGCTTTCGCGGCATTTTAGTAAAAGTCAAGTTTATTTTTAACATATACGTTTTTAAATATAAAATGTTGGTGTTTGTATTACAATATTTAAGACAAATAATATGTATTCATAATAAATAGAAAATTAACTCGTCTATGTTAATTTAACATTGAAAGATTTTACTTTGATGTCATTTTATTGACTATGAACGTGTGGGGATATAATTATATTTTCCATCGAAGTGGGCGAGTCCTTCATAGACAATTTAGGAAGTTCAAAGATAAAAAATGTTTGGAGACAGTCAAATAGAGCGAATACTTAACAAAACACTTGGCTGATCGATGGCTCAGATTGATCATTCGAAAAGTTGGGGAGAACGGCTGTAAGTTAGCTATATTTATATTTTTTTCAAAAGATTGGTATTCTTTTTGTGGCGTCATTATTAATAAATGAATTAAAAAATACTATGTGTTCACCACTTTATTAATATTCTTTTTTTAAATCTGTTGATATTAATTAAGTGGTGAATACAAAGTAAATTTTTAAATTAATTTATCAAACAATATTTAGTTTGAAAAATTAGTTCGAAATCTGCTCTTGCATTTTTGCTAGGAGACTTGATAACCTTTACGTGGCTTCAGTGTTATTTGGGAAAGACGAAGCGCTGTTTCTTTTTTATTATTGACAAGGTCGAAAAAGTCTTCTCCCATGAATAGGTAGACGAAAACACAAACAATGTTTTAATGGCTTTGTAACATAGGAATGGATATTCAACTGCAATTGATATCCAAAACTGAATTTTTTTATTTTTTTTTCCGGATACTAGAGTGGCACAAGAAGACAATTCAATAAGGTTTTATTTTGTCGAGGATTAAGTACTGTCCTGGCATTTAAATGCATAGTTTATTGTCCAGCCACAAAACACCCCCCTATATCCAATCCCGTCTGTCATAGGAAGATGATATAGTACAGAAATCAGTTAGATTTTCAACGCCCAACGTGCAGAAGCAAAAATGTTCAACGCCGTAATACGGGCAACTGACCAATTCTGGAGTTCGCAGTTATGTTTCAGTGAGGTGAATTGAAGTTCTAGAGGATAACGACCAAAGGTAGGAATATTTCAATATTCTGTGGTATTCTTCTAGCTATTTACATTTTCTTTTAGTTCTTCCATTTACCCTTTTTCTCATCTGGTTCCTGAGCCAGAATAACATCGCGGTCAACCCAGGTTTAGAATTTCCTAAGGGCTATCGAAACATGTATGCATGAAGTGACGTCTCCCTTAAAGGGATTATTAATCCAAAGGTTGCCTTCACGAGGATCCTTATTGTCAGGGTAGTAGTTATTAAAGTTATTTCTTTAAAAGATTGGTATTCATTTTGTGGCGTCATTATTATTAAATGAAACAAAAAAATACTTACCGCTTTATCAATATACATATCAACATGTTTCGAACACCGAAGCTTTCCTCATCAGAAATATACAGAGTACTTCTAATGTATTAATACTTTTAATGTATTCTGTATATTCCTGATGAGGAAAGCTTCACTTTCGAAACATGTTGATATGTTAATGAACATGTTAATAAAGTGTTGATTACAAAGTCATTTTTAATTCATTTATTAAAGCTATTAATTAATGCGGTTAAATGTTGACCAATGATTTTTAAAGGTAATTTCCGGTTTACGTCTGCAGATAATTAAAAATCTACCAAAAGTGGAAACGTTTCTGTGTTCTTCTATGCGACTACCCCAAAGAGCCAGCTGTTTCGACCGTTGTCCAAATTCAAAGGACTATCATGCGCGTTTTATAATGTTTTTTAACAAAATAATACTGATACCTCATTTAAACCTTCTCCGATTACATTATTTTTACCTCAAATCGTGGTAAATATTCAATAATAGGAAACTAGCCTTAACTATATATCTATGGCGTAATAAAATATTTTGCAAACAATGGGTCAGGCTAGACCTATCACCAGAGTCAAGCAGTTAATGAGGCTTTCCTTTTAATTTTTGCCAGAGGCATTTTAAAACGGGCGACAACCTTTCGCGGACTGGCAGAAAATTTCCGCGGACCGTCGGTTGGGAAACGCTGATCTAGAACACTAGACAAAACATCGATAGAGGACTAAATGCTCGTATAAGTTTTTGACCTTTACGTGAATGCGGCTGGGGAATTGAACATCATATGTGGAACCAGAAAACACCGCTAACGTTTAATTACATCGAGTCTGGTAAATTTCATGTCACGACTACACGATCGCCCAACCTCCCAACTCGGACGTTTCGGTGGCGAACTATTAGCCCAACCTTCAAACTTGTTGGCCAAACTCGCACAAACTGGCCTCCACACATCGGCCGTTCAATATGAATTCGGCAGGCGATCCCGATGGACGTGCTGCGCGAAGAATAAAACACGACAGAACTATGTAATGACGAAAAAATACTCAAATATGCAACTGACAGAAAAATAAATGCACAAATGTGCATAATGCAAATTATGCAAATAATAATACTAAATAATAATTTGTATAGCGCTGTTTTTCATGAAAAATCACCTCAATAGCTAAATGCATGTAAAACGATGTACAATCGGGGCTAGTAGTTGCATGTTTTGCGATGAAATCTGACTCGGGCTGCGCTTAAAAATAAAACACGGAGCTAAAACAGGCGAAATAGCTATCGACAAGCGGTGAGAACTATATTTTTTAACAGTTTGGAAGAAAAAAACATATGACAAGAAATTTTTTTATTGTGATGTTCAAGAAACAAGGAATGGGTGATTTGATAATTATTAATAAATGAATTAAAAAACATTATTTGTATTCACAACTTTATAAATATACATAGATTTCGAAAGCGATGCTTTCTTCATCAGGAATATATGAATAAATATATTAATATTTTATGTATTATATTTCATATATATATGTATTCATATATTCCTGATGAAGGAAGCATCGCTTTCGAAACACGTAGATATCTATGTATATTAATAAAGTAGTGAATTCAAATTAAATTATTAAATTAATTTATTAATAATGATTCCACAAAGTGAATATTAATCGTTTGAAGAAATGATAATTATTATTTCAAAGATTCCTATTATATATTTCCGGTATTATGTGTACCTAATGAGAAACGAATTGTGTCATTAATTTTATAAATCTCCATTGATTTTCTATAAATATCGGTAGATCGATAGATTTTAGCTAAAATGTCAACACTAGTTTGGAGTTCGTAGTTGGGACGTTGGCCGATCGTGTAGTTGCCCGATTTATAGTCACTATATGATCCGCAAACGTTCCAACTCCGAACCGAGTTCGGGTTGGGACGTTGGGCGACTGTGTGGTCGTAGCATCATACGGCTCAGTCCCTTTGGTATCCCTTTAGTGGGAAACATGGGAGGTAGCACAATGAACCCCGAGTACTTACCTGAGCTATGCCGAACATCTTCGTATCAATAATATTTCAGAATAAATCGAACTTTTGCAACTACATACTCTGCCAAAAGGTAAAAATAATCAGATGCTTTGAGTTAAGTACCCCGTTGGATAGTTGTTACCTGTACACTTTTAAGGAATAATAATAGTATTGAGCATTAAAATTATTAAAAACAGTTTTCTTTTATATTGAACAACAATTATAGAGCTTAGGGTCACCCAAATTAAGTTTCAATTTCAAACTAAAAAATACATAACAAAATCGAAAAACAAAAATGTTCATACTAATCTTAAAACAGAATCAGACGTCAGATATTCCAAAAGCAATGGTACCAACAAAATAAGGTGTTTGTATGATTTTTTTATTTGCTTTTAAATAACAATTTGTAAATTTTACGTAAAATTATATTTAATAAAAGTTGTAAATTCAGAATCGGTGTTTGCTGATCTATATGAATATATATTTTTAAAGCTATTATATTTTCACTCTAGTTCTTTATTGAATCTCTCAAATATAATAATAAAAAATACTGTCGAAAATTCCCCTGTTCTCTCTAACTCTCTCAGTTCTCTCCAAAATCTTAAATCTAGTCCTTTTCTTTATTTCTGAAGATCACTTTGAATGCCTTGTTCGAGTACTGATAGCCTCAATTCAAAGTTCTGAAAAGACCGTACATCTAATTTGGATTTCTGGACATGTTGGCATCGTGGGTAATGATATTGCGGATTCCTTTGCAAAACAAGGAGTGTCCTAACCTATAATTGCCCCCATAAACCACATTCCCTTATATGACAATTTTTCATTCTTGCATTGCAATGTTTGGGCAGAGTATTGGCACATTGCTTGGCAATCCAATGGAGCCTACTACGCCTCAATTAAGAGGTCTTTCCCATCAACAATTCGCCCATTTCACAAAATAATAATTTTCATTTCTTATTTGAATGAGGATTAGATATTGTTCCGTTCTCTTACGCATTTTTATAATTTAGGTGCTTATCTACCCAGATTGTACTTTATGTGGTTTAACAGTGGGAACTTTAGTTCATATATTCTTGGTTGTCCCCCTCTAAACAAATATCCTCTCTTCTCTCAAGCCCTATCTAAAATCGCCTCTCCCCGTTCAACATAGCATCACTTCTAAGTCTGAACTCGACTCCAATCTATCATACAAATTAAATTAATATGTGAATTTGCCTTCACAGTCTCCACAATTAGAAATGATGGCTAAGAACATCCTAGAAAGATGAAAGCCAGAATAAATGATACTACAAATAAAAGTTTGATATTTGATCAAATTTTGTTGTTTATAATTATGAATACTGCTCTGGACTCACCAGAACCCATCAACTTTATAAAAATTCACATACCAAAGAGCAATCTTGGGATAAATTCTCCAATTCCCCGTATTTGTTCGCAATATAATGCACAATTTCAAAATTTCGACATTCTTCACAATACCCTCTCAAAATATCGAACCGCAGTAATACGTACGACCACAAATTGATGCAGGAGTATAAAATATATGGAGAGCATCTCCTTTCCCGATATTGTCTCCCTCTTCCTTTCCCCCCTTCCTTCTTATTTTGTATTTTCTTTATTTTTAGCGACATAAATAAAACATCTATATTTAACCACTGTTAGCACAATAAACTTTCTTGGCTTACCTTTTCTTAAACTTCCTTTACCATATATAGATATTTGCATTAAAATCTGTTTGTTTTATACAAATAAGTAAGTCTTTTTAGGTGAACTTTTTGTTTGTTTGAATTTTGCTAATCTGTCTCGGTGCAGAGTTATTATTATTTTTTTCAATTTTCATGCCGGGAACATGTTACCCGCCTCACTAGATAATGTCTGTTCTGAGATGGGAAAAAAATAGAGCTCTCCACACAAGATGTTCATTCTTTTAAATTGTAACACACGTATACAAACCTCGATTAATACATATTTGTATTCCATGCAGAATATTAAGATTCAAAACCTTTAAGTCCATTACTGTTGTTTGATTCACACATTTTCATTTCCAGCCTCGTAGTTGCGGCTGTGCGAAATTGTAACATAACTCAAATAACAATAGAAGTATTTCTACGTCGAGATTGCGAAACTCAAGCAGCATTGTAATAACATTCCAGAGTGCGGTCTATTTTTGGTTGAAGTAGTGATGGTCATGTTCTTGCCCCCTTTCGAGCGCCAAGCACTTGACTTTTGTGGAGGGCTCTCAGTCCCACGTCCGTACAAACCACTCACAGCTTTCCGCAGGCGCCGAGTAAAGAAGTGCATAGCAAATACATGTATTATAAATTTTTATTATTTATTGAGGAACTTTTAAACGTTTTTTAATCAGTTTTCAGCGTCCAACTAAATGACAATAAAAATATATATATTTATGAATAAAAACATTGACAAAATAATGATAATACACATAAATGCTACAGTTTGGCTCCAATGTCATGTTATAATTAAGATTGATAACTATGTGACCTAAAGTGACCCTGATTCCTATGACTTCACCTAACACTTCAAATAAGACCCATTTACATTTATTATATTGTATATTGTACGCTCTTTTATATGTTCTGTCATAAAATTCAAATAACAACAGTGCCACAGGTGCAAAACACATCACACTTGGTACATAGGCAGAACAAAGATGTTGGTAAATTCTTCGTTGTGTCACGACGTAATTATTGCAACGACATATATGCAAGTCTCTCCAAAATGTACACTGACAGACTTCAGTCAGTTTTCAATGCTGCAGCAAGGCTGATAACCGGCGTTTCCAAATACTCCTACATATGGTATATCAACATCTGCGGAACCTTCATTGGCTAAGTGTCCTAAGAGGATCCAGTTCAAATTATGCTGGATGGTCTTGATGCGATACACGACATGGCACCACCCTACTTGTCGGAACTATGCATTCCGAACGATGTCAACACTAGGCAATCATCTCTTCGATCAGCGTCTTCAACGGTCGTAGGAAGACTCTCAGTACCTAAACGTAATCCCAATACCAATTTCGGAGACCGAGCTTTTGCGGTAGCAGGCCCAACAGCCTGGAACAAACTCCCTTCACATTTGCGAAAAATCGACAGCTCTACTGAATTCAGAGCAGAACTAAAGACTCATCTTTTTAAATCATCGTATCCAGAATAACGACCGCATTGGTTTAATGGTGTTTTCGAGTACTCGGTTCAAAAGAATCAAAATACCTATTTACCTTCTACCGCCCAGATTACCTTATTTAATTTCAATAACACTTATTACACTTCTACTATTGTATACTTTACCACTAACAGCACGAGAAATAATCATAACAGGTAATTATAATATTATAAATATGCATGTTAGTTGTAAGACTCTAGTTTTAAGCCATAGTTGTAAGTCATTTTGCAGTATTGTGTATAAATATGCACTTGGTCATAAATATGTATTAGTTTTAAATATGTGCTAGGTTTAGATAGGTGTTAGGTTTATATTATAGTACTAAATTGTAAGTCACTAATTATAAGTCTCATTAGTTAATCCTTAGCTACAAGTTTTAGTTGTAAGTCAATAGTTATAAACCTTAATTATATGTCATTAGTAATAAATTTTAGCCGTGTATTTGTTGTACGTCAAGTGATATGTTATATAAATTAATTGATATTCAGACGAAAACGGCGCTATAGAAGTAATTCAATTACTATTATTATACAAAATACAACAACTAAATACTAATTTAAACACTAACACATACAGAAGGGTGAATGCAGGAAACTCCATTAACGGAGGACTAAACGCGGTTGGCGCTAACAAAAAGTTGTACAAAGAAGCGAAGCTAGCAGTTCACAGTGAAGTGCTGATACCAACCCTGATGTATGGCAGTGAGGCATGGAATTGGCAGAAGAAGGATGAAAGTAAACTGAATGCCGTAGAAATGAGATCTCTGAGACGAATGTGTGGTAAAACCATGTATGATAATATTGAAATTCGTAAAGAATGCAAAGCTGATGTAAGCGTAATGAGTAAGATTAAGAAAGGGAGGCTTAGATGGTTTGGGCATGTGGAGCGAATGAACGAAGAAAGGAGTGTAAGAAGAATGTATGACGCGAATGTGAATGGAAGAAGAAGCCGGGGACGTCCGAGGAAGACATGGCACGATCAAGTGAACAAAATACTTGAGTCGGGCCATGTCAGAAGTCGGAACAATAGAAGAGAATGTATGAGACGATGTATGAATGTGAATGAAGCAAGAAGTGTATGCCAAGATCGAGTTGTTTGGCGGTCCGTCCTCTCTGCCTACCCCTGCGGGGAAACGGCGTGATGGTTAGTTAGTTAGTTAGTTGACAAATACAGCAATAACATCGCGTAAGTACAATTTCATAAAACAAACTTATGCTCTAGACACGTATCTAGTTAATATCTTTTATGTTTGCATTTCGAGCAGTTGAACATATAAACTATCCCTGAAATAGTATTGCCTTCTGCGTGAAGTCTAGGTACAAGAGAATTTTTTAATGACTCAGTACTGAAATTATTGTTACAGTTGAATGTATAAAAAAAACTTACCGTGAAAACGTGCTATAAATAGATATTAACATTTAAATTATTAGAAGATGAACATTGACGGCTGAAAGTCACAATATTCTTTCCTTATAAATCACTAGCTGATGTGTACCCGGCCTTGCTCAGATTATTTTTTTTTTGAATAAAGGTATGAAGTTGTGAATTCTTGCTTGTCATTAGGGTGCCACAATTGATTTGACAGCGAAGGTAACTATCTCCAAATAAAGAGACGTTTATTCGAATATTTTATTTCATTTCAAAAGTTTATTTTTTCAAAATATATCTAAATCATAAAGTTCTTAAGTAGGTACCTACTCGTATTTTTCATTTTGAAAATATTCTACCCAAAGAAACCTTCTTCTTTTGAATATCCAATCTGTGGCTAACCAGAGTGTTATATAAATGGGCCAACCCAAATAAAACATGGAGGGTTCAATGTTTTTCATACTAATTTTAAATCGTTAGAGCAACAGTTTTATATAATGGATTTCATTCAAACTACTCTCTAAACCTTCCCGGCACCAATAAGAACAAACTGTGGTGTTTTAATTTTAAACCGGTGCAGTAATTTTAGATGAAATCGAGGACAAACAAACAAACATACTTACATTGATTTATATATATATATATATACAGATTATTCGCAGGCAAATGAAGTTTTTATCCAATTGGATAATTTAATTACGTCTTGAAATACGTAAATACTTTTGGAATGGTGAGGGAGATGCCTTACAAACACAAATTTGGGTTCTCGTTAGTGGAGCGTAGTTCATAACTCATTTTCGCCAAGAAGTTGAGATACAATGATATGGCTTTAAGACAACGGTAGGATCAAAATGTTAACCGGTTAAAACAGAAGAGTGAAAAAACACAATATTAAAAAATAATACGTATGGTTAGGTTAGTTTAGGTTAGGTTCGTTGTTTTTTCTTTATCTTATCTTTCGTTACCTTTCTTAACCTTTCCTTCACCTTTCTTAACCTATCTTAACCTTTCTTAAATTTTCTTAACCTTTCTTATCTTTTCTAATATTTTCTTATCTTTTCTTAACCTTTCGTAACTTTTCTTAACCTTTCTTATCTTTTCTAATCTTTTATTATTTTTTCTTAACTTTCATTAACTTTTCTTCACTTTATTCCCTTTTCTTCTCTTTTCTTCAATGTTCGTGTAACCCATAAAAATGAGTATTTAATTATTTTTATAAACAATAATTATTAGCCTGAAACACTCATCCAAATTGAAAAAAACGATTGCCGGTCAGATGCTCTACCGTTGAGCTACGTCGGCTTATCGCAAACCCGCCAAGTTAATCAATATATACTAGTGTTTCATTCAATAATTACTATTTTTTATTATATTTCACCTGTAAACAACCAATTTTATTAGTATGAGGAAGGCTTGTAACGGCTAAATCCCTCAATAGATGGCGTCGAGACGAATTATGTCTACATTTTATTGGTGAAAAATGTTATGAGTTGTCAAATATTTATTAATTGATGAACTAAAGTTTTTAAGACAAGATTTTTGTGCATAGCGCAAAGGGTAACAATTATTTTTATAAACAATAATTATTAGACAAAAATCTTGTCTTAAAAACTTTAGTTTATCAATTAATGAGTATTTAATTCGTACAATTTTTGAAGACGTTATGAGTCCTTTTTTATTTAAAATTGCAAGAGGGACTTGGATATGGGTGGAAGAACTATGAAATACCTAGAGTCCTGGTGCTTCGACCCGATGCTTGAGAAAGAAAAGGAATCAAGAGCTTCGCTGCACGTAGACGAATATCACCCTCCATACATCTTTCAAGCCCCAGGGGAGTATTTTATCATTTTCCTTTATAATTTCATAGCAGTGCTTTCACATAAAGGATTTTCCAATAAGCCAGCACATTTAAAAACTGTGTTTAAGTCAGTTTTGTCATTTAATCATGGAAAACTATACGATTCAACAGCGCGTGGAAATAATCCAAATATACCACTAAAATCAGTGCTCTGTTCGCCAAACGAACTTGTTTTTGGGTCAAATCGGATGGTATGAACCTACATGTGATTTCAAAAAAACGTCACCACATACCATACTGTCGTTATTTCTCAGTATACTGTATATCCCGATGAAGGAAGCTTCGCTTCTGAAACATGTTGATATTTATGTACTAAATAGTGGTTTAAACAAACTATTTCCAATTAATTTTAATTTCATCTATTTAAAAAAGAGGTTTATTTGTAAACCTTACCTACCAGAACTTTTTTCATAAATGAACCATTTTTCAAAGTGAATAAAAATTATTTTTATAAACAATAATTATTAGCCTGAAACACTCATCCAAATTGAAAAAAAAAACCTTTCCAGCAAAGATAAATGTCGCCGACAGGACTCGAACCTGCATCCTTCTGATATCCGGTCAGATGCTCTACCGTTGAGCTACGTTGAGCTAAGTTTTTAAGAACTTTAGTTTATCAATTAATGAATAAAAATTGTTATTATTCAATATAAAAAAATACGGGCATGTATAAATGCTTTCTTTGAAATATTTTTCTAAAACACCATAAATAATCACTTGTACTTTGTGTCACGGTATATAGCAGTGAGCATCTAAAATTGTGTTATTGAATTCCTTGTAGGCATTACAGATATTATTTTTTTTCTACCCGACCGTGATCTTGAAAAATTACTGTTTGTTTTTGTGCATCACAATTATTTTGACTCCCGTGTTTACGGACGATACACCACTGTTGCCCGGTTAAGTACTCCGCCAGTGGCGCAAACAGAAATGAAATACGTCCCGGGCATGAAAACTTGTACTCCTACAAAGTAAGTTCCCGTAGAACAAATTTTTATTAACCCTTGAAATATCAAACTTCAACTTTTATTGCCGAAAACTTCTGATGTTTTATTTTCACCGTATTATTATTTATAGTGAGAGCGGGGAATACATTATAACAGCTTGACACGGTTATTTTTATAGTCTGTAATGTAGATTTTATGGATGCATTAAAAACGATGCTAGAAGATATTGGCCATTCGTTCATTAGTTCCACTTTTAGCTACCTGCAAAGATAACTCTGTTATTTATTTATTGGATTATACGCCCATCTGGCCTTTTATATGGATTTTTAGAACAATATGATGAACTATCAAAAATGCAGTAATTTTTAACCATAAAGTAATATACATTTTTTTTAAACATTTAACAGTTAAATTAAAAAAAAAAAAAACATTATTACAACAAACATCATTAACGCTACATTATCAAAGGTACAAAAAATAATTGTAGGATTCGTCAATGTGCTGGTCAGATCACGCATCCCATTGGTTAGTGAATGTGACTGATAGTTGGTTGTGTACGTGTTGCAGACAAATGTAACAATTTGTCTTGTGTTCCTCGTCGGTATATTTAATTTAATAGTGGTGATAATGGCAGGGCTATCAGTTAGATGGTTAATGATTCTATACAGAACGGGTCGTGTGAAGGTTCCCGCGTTCTTCTCATCATGAGCTCCCTAAATGTTGTGACTAAACCGGAGCGTTAATGTGAAATGGTAAACGCCCCTGATGTGATTTCTCACATCTTTAAGGCCTTTAAGTTAGTTATATCGTTAATGTATGTAAATAATGTCAAGTCATGCTGTATATATATATATAGTTTTTTTTTATATCATCTTTGCCTATTAAAAGTAGACAATATAACTCTCAGAAGCCAGTGGGACTATACACAGAATGTAATTTCATTTGCACAGTAACTGTCTGCAAAAGTTAGCAAATATTTAAAATAAATATCTACTAATCCTTGAGGTGGTTTTAGTTACTAAAGGGCGCCCAGAAAAATTGATCATTTAATATTATTTTGTTTGAAACACATTCATTAATTAAGAGGAACGGCTGCGCTGCCTGTTTCATACAAAACCTAATTTTGGTTTTGAGGTCAAAATACCCACCCAAACTAAATTATATACTTTTTTATTTAAAGGTTTAGTAAATATCTAGTAAGCATGAGAAGTATTTTATTTATTTTTATTTTAAATTATGAAGTATATTAGCTACGAATTTTTATTTTATTTTATATTTCATTATATTTTCAAAGCAGATGGGGTGTAAACTTATCACCGGTAAAATCACCGTTAGCCCCCAAATAGTTTTTAAATCCTCTAAAATTGCGAAAAATCAATTTCTTTAATGGCCTATACTCGTATTTCATAATGTAAAACAAAAATAAATAAATTACTTCTAATGCGTACTGGATATTTACTATACTTTTTGATGAAAAAAAGATCCCAAGGTTTAGGTGAGTATTTTGGCCTTAGATCCAAAATTAAGTTTTGTATGCAGCCGTTTCTTTTAAAATGTAAGAAAGCTTTGATAGTCAAATTGAGATGTTTAATTCATATCAAGTGCCTTTATACAAAAATAAAAGTAAAAAAACATAATATTTCTAGAAAAAAAGTATAATAATTAAGTATAAAGAGATGTGAAAAGTAATACAGAAAAAAATTATGAACGTACTTATGAAGAAATTAGAAAAACAATTATTATGTAGTAAACAATTATGTATATGTGTTTGATAGGTACTGGTTGGTGCTATGAGGAAAAATGCGTTAAAATTGAGTACTAAAAAAGAAAATGTTATTGAGTAATATTGATAAGAAAACTATAGTGTTTTTATTAATTTTGCTTTTATTTTTTATGCCCTTCCGGAAAACATTTATTTTCTGACATTATTCTTCGAACAGATCCTATCGAAGTGCCAGTTGATTTGGCAACTAATTGTGCTGATGTGGAAATTGCACTTATTTTCCTGATTTCGATAAAGATTGTACAAAACTTAGTTTCTTTGACCACCAGATTTGTGTCTCCATTTAAAAAAAATAAATTACATCGATAATATTCGAAGATTATGACAAACGTCGCTACGCACACCCAGTATTCAAATATTAATAATATTCCAAACTAGTTCGAACCAGTTTGACACTTGCTCGGTCATTTACTGTCGGTGTGCACGAATACATTGAAACGTGGGTTCTTTAAAATTATTTGCATGTTGGTACTTAATTGTTTGTCTGAAAAGATTCCCTTAAACTTTTTCCCAATACATTCATCAATGCCAATTTAGAAAAGTTGTAAGGGCGTACGTACTCGCATAGGAAATTAGATAAATACTGCAGTGTTTCGCTGAAGTAGAAAAGAAAACTTTTAATTTGAACGTCAACTTGTATGGATGATTTTCCCCCCATTCCATCACAAATGCCGGTTATCGCACCGTTTGAATATTGAATTTCCAATTTTGTTCAACATTTCTCCGGATGCACGGAGCGAGGACGTAACACGAATATCTGAAATTCAATATGGCTTGCCGAGTTACGACGTTTCTCATTTAAATGTTGTAACACTATCTCGCTCGAATGGAAGTTTCATTGAATTGAAAGTCAGACAATAATAGTGCATAAGATATTATTATTATGTATCCTATATAAGCAATATTACCTATATCAGATTTTGCGAGTTAAAAAAAAATTAGTTTTGGAACTAGAAGTATTACCAATCCCAAGATTCAATCGACGATTGTAAGGTTATAAGATTGTAAGGTTGTAAGATTGTAACATTATTAGGTTGTAAAACTGTACAAATGTAAGATTGTAAGGTTGTAAGTTTGTAAGATTTAAAGATTTTAAGATTTTAAGATTTTAGGATTTTAGGATTTTAAGATTTTAAGATTTTAAGATTTTAAGATTTTAAGGTTTTGAGATTTTAGGATTTTAAGATTTTAAGATTTTAAGATTTTAAGATTTTAAGATTTTAAGGTTTTGAGATTTTAAGATTTTAAGATTTTAAGATTTTAAGATTTTAAGATTTTAAGATTTTAAGATTTTAAGATTTTAAGATTTTAAGATTTTAAGATTTTAAGATTTTAAGATTTTAAGATTTTAAGATTTTAAGATTTTAAGATTTTAAGATTTTAAGATTTTAAGATTTTAAGATTTTAAGATTTTAAGATTTTAAGATTTTAAGATTTTAAGATTTTAAGATTTTAAGATTTTAAGATTTTAAGATTTTAAGATTTTAAGATTTTAAGATTTTAAGATTTTAAGATTTTAAGATTTTAAGATTTTAAGATTTTAAGATTTTAAGATTTTAAGATTTTAAGATTTTAAGATTTTAAGATTTTAAGTTTTAAGATTTTGTAAGATTTTAAGATTTTAAGATTTTAAGATTTTAAGATTTTAAGATTTTAAGATTTTAAGATTTTAAGATTTTAAGATTTTAAGATTTTAAGATTTTAAGATTTTAAGATTTTAAGATTTTAAGATTTTAAGATTTTAAGATTTTAAGATTTAAGATTTTAAGATAAAGGCTGAGAAGCGGTGCCTACTTAAAAAAAACGAATCATTAAAGAAAATAAAATAAAATTGTACAAATCGTATTTTTCTTATAAATTTATTTAAAAAAAGGTCAGTCGTTATACATTGATAAATTGTTTCTAGATAACAATTTTACACTTTCCGTTAAGATATTAAAGGGGTCCTTTTCAAATATTTAACAAACAATTCTTTCCCAAACTTGAAATACTACACCTTTGGTCATAAATCAATACACGGCACTGATTATAAGATTGTAAGTATGTAATATTGTGAGAGTGGAAGATTGTATGATTAATTGCTCTAAATCATAAAAAATGCAGCTCTGCTATCCATAAATTTTTTTTTAATCGATTTTCATCTTTTAATTCCCTTAAAAAATCGTTAATATTTTAGGCATGGAACCAAAACACTTCGGTGAATGCGGTCCAAGAATGTATGATACCTAAGCATCACTGACGTCACTTCGACTGCAGTATCGGTTGACTGCACTCTATTACGTTGATCGAGATTGATGAAAGATACCTACCTAGTTAAAGTTACATGAACGCTGCCGGTCGCCGGTATGAAACTGATTGTTCACTTTCATTCTCCGATGTTATAATTAACATCGATGTGCTTAACGTTTGTGAAAACAGATGGCGTTTGTGTTTGGGGAACTATAAAGGAAAAGGGAAATTATCTTATTTAATTTAATTTTTAATTTTTGGTTGTAATTACTTTAAATAACACTGCTATCGTTAAAAAACATAAAAGTTGGTACAAAAGTTACTTATTTTGCAGACAAACCACTATTTGGGCAGATTCAAAATCTTAGATCTTAGTTTGCTATTTAATTTGTGTTTTTAATTTAATTTTAATGTTCTGACATTGACCGAAGAAAATGGTAAATATTTAAAGTTGGGACGCGGTTGAAAAACACATAATTTTTTACAAACAAAAATACTTTCAGATTCAGAAAAAAATAAATAAACGCACGCGGAAATTAACGAATATGTTTTAAGTGTAAGTTTGAGTTTTTTCTGTTTTAAAAAACCCGAACTAAGAATCTAACAATTTATGTTTTAAATATTCATTTTATGCAGGTGCAACTTTTTCAAATGTCATTTCATTAAAAATGGCGTCAATTCTTCTTCAATAATTACGAGTTTTTATATAAAGAAAGTAAGAATTAAGTGCATTATTTTATATTTCCGTATATGTCTATATTTTTTTTATTAATTTTATGAATGTAAAAGAGTTCTTATTTAAAAAAAATACGAGTTTTTCTAAAGGTAAATATTTCCAGTTGGAACTCAGTAGAAAATTTTTATAATTGTTTTAAATGAAAACGCGGACATATTGAAGGAGAGTTAACGCCGCCATGTTCTATTTTTTATAATATCGACCCCTTGGAATAACAAGATTCTATCTGACTCAGCAATGTCATGCGATAATGTGCTCTATAGAAGGTAACTTTAAGACTCATTATCGCACAACATTGCCGTGTCAGATGGAACCTTGTTATTCCAAGTGGTCGATATGACATTTGAAAATAGTTGCATACGAAGTGCCAACTGTAAATATTAAATATTCTAAATTTTCTATGAACAAGATTAAAGATGGCGTCGATTCTACTTCAATATTTACGCGTTTTATTTAAACAAAGTAGACAATTGAGTGCATCATTTTGTTTTTTTATGAAACTAAAAGTGTTTATTTTATTTTTAAATCATGAGTTTTTCGACTGAGTTCCAACTGGAAATATTTGCCATTAGAATCAATGCAGAATAAAATTCCGCGATGAATCGGTTGTATAGTTTAGGTATATATCGACACTACGAGAATTAAAAGTCTATACGATTATAAAAAATAATATCATTACAATTGTACGCCACTATTCTGATGGCCTCCATGGTCGAGGGGTAAGGCTCTCGACTACGGATCCGAAGGTCGCGAGTTCGAATCCCGGCGTGCGCAAGAAAAAAATATTTAATTAATTTGTGCTGTTCCACAATTAATTCATTTAAAAATAATATGTCGTATATTTGCGCACGTTACAGAGTGGAAGATACTCTCAGTATCGCCCCGGTGAAAGACCACCACTCAGAATTGAAACGTTGTTTGAAATGGCTTTTAGCCGTGTTTGGTGACCAGATCTGAATAGCTAGGTATTTCTCCACCTTCCTCTTCCCCTTCTCCTTCTCCTCCCCAGTACCTTCAGCCTCACAATATTCCTCAATTGGGGATGCCATAGTCTCACTGCCTGCAGACGGTTGGAAGCAGTTGGGACTCTTGTGCGGTATTCATACAAAAAAACTATTTGATCGATATTATAATATAAATATAATATAAATATAATACAATACAAATATAATGTAAATAATAAAACACATTTATTTAAATCTTATCTCTTGATTTTATTTTCATATTAACATTTATAATAAAAATAATTCCTTTTTTAATTTCTAATAAAAAATGTCATTTAACATCGTTGATTAATTATTACCTACTTTAATAATTTTTTTTTAATGTTTATAATTTTTCTATTCTTACATTATTGTGTTCTATGTTTATCATTTGTCTATAATTGACATTATTATTTTTTAGTATTCTGTATATTCCTGATAAGGAAAGCTTTGATTTCGAAACATGTTGATATGTATATATTAATAAAGTGGTGATTACAAAGTAATTTAAATGCATTTATTTTTCGAAGAAATTTCAAACAAATGTACATTCAAAATTGATGTAAACAAGTTAAAAGTTCGTTAATACGGACGGACAAAAATATGTACATCAACGATGTTTTACGAAAATTTCTTTAAAATTTCTCTTCGAATTTCAGAATTTATCAGAACTCTATCGTAGATTGAAATTCTCGTTTCCTTTAACACCATTCTCAATCACTTGATTTCTTTGCATTTATCATTCTGCCAATGTTCTTATCACCTGCAGCTCTACCGAGTTTGGCGAACATTTCCACGCCAATATATTACGGTTTTGAAAATATTGCACATCTGCACATCGTTCCCGGGCGTTGGGAAACCACAAAAAAAAACTAAACGTCGCTTTCGGTTGGGAACTATATAGATCAGAACGGCCAGGTACTTCTCTATCTGCACATTCTACACACATAAAAATAATAATAGTTATTTATTCCAGAAGATATGCAGGGGTAGTGCAATGCAATACATACCATAAGTGATAATAATACAAATAAGAAAATAACAATGGGAAGAAAAAAAAAAGGAAATAAGATTACTCAGTAAAATATGCAAAATATTCTTTCACTTAGAGAGAAAAAAAAATTAACATGTTTATGGTGGATATTTGATATGAAGAGAGTCTCCATCCATGCATCCGTGGCAGTATTGATGGTATTCTTGGATTGGCGTACTCTGCACCATAGGCTTCCTATGCGGTGGCGGAGAGGTGCCCTGAAAGAGTGCACTCGTCCTTCCAGGAACATTTCTGTAGCGCTGGAGTATCTTTTTACCTTTTTGAAATGAAAAATGCGTGTTTGTCTGTCTGTCCTCGATATTCTCATTAGTGACGAAAAGGTTTAGAGAAGGGTTTGAATGAAATCCAAAATGTAAAACTGTTGCTATAACGTTTTAAAATGAGTATGAAAAACAATGAATACGCCATGTTATGAGGTTAGCTCATATATATACCACTCTGGTTATCCACAGATTACATATTCAAAAGACGGAGGTTTGTTTGGTTAGAATATTTAAAAAATGGAAAACGCAAGTACCTACTTAAGAACTTTATTATTTAGATATGTTTTGAAAAAATAAATGTATGGAATGAAATATTATTTTAAAATGTATGTTTCTTTGTTTAGAGATAGTTACTTTCGCTTTCAAATAAATCCCGAGCAAGGCCGGGTACATATCAGTTAGTGTCCAATAGATCCAATTGTTTCACAATTAATTTAATGACAAACCGCCCAACATTCCAACGCCCAGAGATAATTAAATATAATGTTAATTCTAATGTAATCATTAAGGTTCCCACAAACCGGCGTGAAATATATGCAGCAGCGGCGGCCACGAAATTTAGCATTTGCTGCTGTAAAAAAATTCGCTTGCTACAATAAGGAACTCCAGTTCAATTTATTAAAAAAAATTAAAACAATAATGACGTTCAAACTTAAATACCGGTATATTTCGTTTTTTTTTTTAAGTTACTTTTAATATTTAAAATAATTTTCAAAGTTTCAATTTTTCAAACCGCCCCAAGTTTATGGCCGGTCGGTTTTGATCAGTTTTCAGGTTAGAATGTCAAATGTCAAAACAAGGATGAGCTTTGCTTTACATAGTTTTATATTCTATTCATTGTAAATCATCACTAAACATAAGTAATAAAATTATGTACCCCTTTACAAACTTTAACTCAAAGAATAATAATAGTATTGGGCATTAATATTCTCATAATATCCGTATTGATAATTGGTTTGCTCATGAATACTCTAATTTATTTAAGAAATAATGGTTTTTTATATTGAAAAAAAAAATAGAACTTAAAGTCACCCAAAATAAGATTAAAATACGTAAAAACTAATACATATTTAAAATACAAAACAGAAGTGAAAAATAAAAATGTTCATAATAATCTGAAAACAGAATGCGCACGTGACGTCAAATGTTCTAAATGCAATGGTGCCAACATAATTATGTGTTTTGATGGGATGATTTTTTATACGCTTTTAAAAAACGATTTATAAATTCAACATATAATTATATATAATAAAAGTTATATATTCAGAATCGGCATTTGCTGATTATAGTGGGGAGGGGAAGGAGTTGGGAGAGAGGAAGGTGGGGAAGTGGCTATTCAGGTATGGTCACCAAACACGGCTAAAGTTATTTTAAGCAAAGTTTCGATTATAAAGGTGGTATTTTACCAAGGCGATACTGAAAGTATCTAGCATTTTGACATCTCCTATTGTATAAAGAAGAATGTCCCGGGCGGACGGTGTGTGTATGTTTTGTATAAAAATCTACAAATTTATTCCGAGCTTGATGAAATTTTCCACACTCGAACTTCGAAAGAAGTGAAAGGTCACTATCTATATGAAGATTCGATAAACCACCCCCGTCCCTATTTCCCACCCCTTAAAGCAGGATTTTGCTACTTCTTGATGAAATTTCGCACACTTGACGTTTGAAATAGGAGGGAATTACTGAATTGGAGAAGTAGGTGACGGGGTAGGGGTAACACATCACAACTTCAAAACTTTACTCCTTACCATTCATAACCCCGGTCAAAGCTGGGTACTTCAGCTATTGATTTTTTTTTTTTTTACAGTAACTCCACACAGGAGACCCTGAGGGAAATAATTTCCCTCAAGGCCTATATCATCATTGGGGTTGCTGCGTGGAGGGTCTTTTAGAGGATAGGAAGGTATGAACTAGGGTCTTGAAGAGATCCATTTTGTAGGATGGAGGAAACACAGAGGCCAGCATATAATTCCACAGCCGAGCTGTTGAACACAAGAACGAGTCGTAGAAGCGACACGTTCTCATGAGACAAATGTCAACCACGTGCAAATGTTTGAAAGGTGCCGAAGGGATCAATGACAATATTTAATAAACGCAAAATTATAGCAGAAGCGAAGAAAACGCGGTTGACAGCGAATCAAAATCCGCCACGAAAAAAACTTTGGGTAATCCAGCGAAATGTCGTGCAAGATTGAGCATGCACGAAAGCCGCGAATATAGCTGCGAAAGTTTCACTTGCTAATAATTCGTTATCTTTGAAAACAACTTAATTATTACAGTACATCCGTGTTTTAATTTTAATCCTTTGTTTAAAATCGTTCTTAATTGATCTCTGATTCCATTCAGTTTTAAGGGATGATTTTAATGCCTTTAAAGGCGCACGCTTTGGAAAGCATTCATAAATTTAAATCTTTTGTTTGTCTTGGCTTTTCCGTTGAATTCAATCTTCAATCTGCATAGATTAAACAGAGTTCGCAAATTAAGCGTCCAACGCTTTATTTCCCTTTCACTTTGAAGATGAGATATCAGATCTAATTGATTATGGAATTAGCAACATAAATAGCAGGTTTAAATGTATTATTCGTATATAACTATACCTTCAAACACAAATAAACCTCTCCGCAATGTTATTTAACCTATCATATTACTCATCTACCTATTCTGCTAATTAGTCACAAACACCGTCATCGAACATTTATCTTGTTACCAGTGGCGTGCACAGATTTATAATCAGGATAGACAGTACGAAAAACAGTGATATACATTTAATTCATATAAAAAAATATAACCTCAGATAATTGTCGCTAAGAGTGACTAAGCTGGTGGCTTAGCCATTCTGGACAGCCTGTTGGGTAGGATTATCCGAGCCGCACCAGATATCCAAATAACCGCTTTATTTACATACTATAAGCCAATTGTTAGACATACAATTTTTCCATCTTTTTTCCGCTAAATACGCATCCGAGTGAATGTTGTAAGAAAGCTAACACGATATTATCATTATTTTTTTAGTAAAGTTGTTCTAATTAATGAATATACCAACAGATGGCACTGTTTGCTATATTTGCTGACATTGCCGAAAAGCACTGCTTTTTAGACAGTAATACAAATGAGCCGTGCATTGTTGATTGACGAGCGTTACGCACACATGTACGTTTGTTTGAATGTATAAAATATAATCAGTATTTGAATATGACTGGTGCGTCATTTTGCATAATTAGTTCCCGCCTTTGACACATTATAATGATGCGGTCGGTTTGGCGCGCGTCGCTGCGTCTCGTAGTTGGTTTTTCGCGCGTATTTGATCTTACTTTGATTATTTCATTATATCTTCATCCTTATGGTTCTCTCAATCTATGTGCGGCTTTTCATGTTCTTCTTAATTTACTAATTTAGAATTAATATCAATGAGGCACAACGCTTGGGTCTTTTCATACGGCGCACTTAAAATGGCTAAATAAAAATCAATAGACAATAAATATGAAAATGAAGCTGGCAAAATCGACATAATATAAAAAAAGAACACCTGTATTCAGAAAAAACAAAAGAATTTAATTCATCTTTCAGAAGTTAACAAACCAAGTCGAATGTAGTTTCAAATATATTTGTGAGGCCGTTCTGTCAGCAATAAAACACATTTCTCAGTCATAAATGTGTAATATTAGAAAGAGCAAATGGGCTTCTTTTTTATATTTTTTATATGAATACTACACAAGAGTCCCAACTGCTCCCAACCATCTGGAGCCAGTGAGACTACGGCATTCCCAATTGGGGAATGTTGTGAGACTGAAGGTATTGGGGAGGGGAAGGAGAAGGGGAAGAGGAAGGTGGGGAAATACCTGGCAATTCGGATCTTGTCACCAAACACGGTTAAAAACCATTTCAAGCAACGTTTCAATTCTGAATGGTGGTCTTTCACCAGGGCGATACTGAGAGTATCTTCCACTATGCCTACTTTAATCAATTTTTGTTCATGTTTATAATTTGTCTATTCTAACATTGTTGTGTTTTATTTTTATCATTTGTCTATGCACGACAATATTATTTTTTAGTCTTCTGTATGTCTTGATGAAGAAAGCTTCGCTTTCGAAACATGTTGATATGTATACGTATCGTATATCGAAAAGGTAGTGATCACAATGTAATTTTAATTCATTTAGTTATACTGAGCTGTATTTTCGATTATTTATAACGATTTTTTGCTTTATCTCCAATTGAATCAATGATTTGTTTGGAGGGTTATTGTGTATTCCAAATAATTGTTTACAATAGCCCTCAACAGATGGCAGTGATCGCTAAGCCTATGATTGGATTTATTTGATTAGACTCCATCAAACCGTGGAAGAGGTAATACGGCTGAAGGTAGACTGAATGTAGGAAACGTGAGATCAGTCTTAATGGTGATTGGATGGGGAATGTATGACCTTAGGAGGAGCCAGTATCAAACTTTGTCCAGAGAGGAAGGGATGTTTTTCGAAACATTTTATTTCTACCTATATTAGCTTTTTGGATGTTCTTTGCCAAGGGATGTTTTGACCTTCCGGTACCCAAGATGGCATTCGACGTTGGTCAGTATATTTAATCTTCATTATCGCTTGTAAGCTTACACAATATCACCCCTAAATTTTAGTAATCTCCAGAATTTTTTTTAGGATCCGTGATTAAAAAGAACAGTGACCATAAAGAACAGTGATAAAAAACAACATTGATGAAAAGTGAAGAAAAATAGAAAACGGTAAGATTTTTTCTTCATAAAAACAAATATTTTTTTATATTTGAAAACTACCTTAAAATATTAGAATAAATAAGAGCATTTTTTACTTGTTATGCAGAAATAACCCCCCGGAGTTACTGCACTGCACCCCCAGACACCAGTAGGGTGCACACCATAATGGCTAAAAAACTGTGCCTATCCTAAGAAAAACGAACCATAAAGGAAACTACAAATTTGTCTGATAAAATGTATTTTACCATGAATTTGGCAAGGAACTTGTACGCTCATATATTCAGTTTACCACACAAATCATCGGAAGATGATAAGAAAATGGAAATTTTCGATGTTTGAATAAATTGACAGTTTTAAAGTTGAAAATTTTGATCAGTAATATCTAAACGTGATGTTATTAATTCTACACTACACAATATGCATCCTCTTCAAGTTATTATCTCTCCAACCGTTCGATCGTTAATCTTTTAGAGCGTTTTGAATTTACGACATCGACTTCCCTGCATTCACTTCGCCTCCCTATTTTATCCTACCCCTTCCTCTGCCTTTTCAGCCCGACAACTATTACCGACCGCTGCTTCGCGGAGCTTGTCGGCACACAATACACACACTATCCGGCAGGAGACTCCAACTGTTCTACGCGAGCTGAAGTTTCAAATTGGAAATATCACTAGATTCACCATAATAACTACTAAATCAAAACTTGTTGCTATGCACTCTATTTTTTCCATTATGTAAACCACCAACTCTGTAATAGTATCATGTAACTATAGGTTACCAAGCTTTTTTCCCCGGGGACTCCTTTGCCGTTCTTTTGATTTTCCGTGGACCCCCCTAGCCTGTCAATTAGTATTTATTCACGGCGCGATGCATTGTTGCCGCTATGAAAATTTGTGAAAACTTGCACACGAACGTGCCTGCGTGGACGTGACTCGCTTTAAATGCGCAGTAGGCTTGTCGAGCGAAACTTACTACGGTTCTTTACAATGCGTTCAGTCTAAATGAACTGCGATCCGTGGACCCCCATTTAAATCTTGGGGACCCCCTTTTTTCTCCCTGCCATGGACCCCCTGAAAATCTATATGGATCCCCAGGGGTCCGTACAGATCACTTTGGGAACCTTTGATGTAAACCATTTTATTATTATTATTATTCATTATTTTTAACATCTTCTTGTAACACTTTAGGAAACATTACTATGTAACCATATAAACACGTAAATGTAATGTGTACACTCCGCTTCTCTGCACAAACATTGCTTAAAAGAGAAGTGTAGAATTATAAATTTAATTAAAATATATTTAAAAAAAAAAAAAAAAAGTGATAGATATTTTCAGTATCGCCCTGGTGGAAGACCATCATTCAGAATTGAAACTTTGCTTGAAATAACTTTAATGGTTTTTGGTGACCAGATCTGATAAGCACTACCCATATCAATCCCCTTCAGCTTCACAATGTACCCCAATTGAGGATGACATATTCTCACTGTGTCCGGTTAGCAGAGAGCAGTTGGGACTATTGTGTGGTATTAACATAAAAAAAAATCTCTATAAAGGAGCTGAAAATCTGTTTGCTGTCATGAATATTGTTAAACTTTTCAGTATAAAATTTAATGCAACTGTTTTTAGATTTTCATCAAGAGGTATGGAGTCTCCCACCATTGCACAGCAAGAATTTCTGCTAATAATAATGGACGTAGAAAGAAATAAAAAAATATGATATTTGATTCGAAACCCGCTAATGTCGTCCTTTAAAAAAAAAGTTTTTCACGTACCACTGAATTACTGTATCACCGATTCACTGAATCACTGATTTACCGATTTATCGATTAACTGAATAACTGAAGGACTTAATAATAGAATAATTGAATTACTTAATTTTGAATTACTGAATTACTGAATTACTGAATTACTGAATTATTGAATTACTGAATTACTGAATGACTGAATTACTGAAGAACTGAATTGATGAATTACTGACTTATTGAATTACTGCATCTCTAAATCTCTGGATCACTGAACCCCTGACGTATCGCGGAAATTGCATACAATATATTGATAAAAGTTTGTTTACCACTTCTACTTCTCCACAGCACAATGGTATGAGAGTGGGTACTGACGTAGATAGGGGTTTGCATAATGGGGTGCCAGCCAATCCAATATTTGACTTTTCATCCGGATAATTTAAATGGAGCACACACGAGAGTGGCGCAACTTGCCTTATTCTCTAAATGCAAGTTTTCCAAGTGAATTGACGTGTTTGTATTGATATTTCGTTATGCCAGGATATGTGCTTGCATCGAATATACTCAACATATTGTGGCCACTCCTGGCAACTGATTAAAACACCTAAAAACTTATGATACACCAGTGCCTCGACGCTGTTATCCAAAATCAATGACACTCGTGACCCTCGACTGGCTTCATCTCTCCACCTTGATTATTATTGCTCATTTTATGTTAATCTAAAAATTGAAATATAAATTTGCTCGATGTTAATTCTTAAAAAAATATTTTATTTTTTATTTTTTTTATAATTAAAATTTAATGTAAATCAAATTTAATAATGTTATTATTAAGTTCTGCATGCATTTTTAGTTTTAAGCCGAAACAGCTGTCACAATAATAAGAAGTAAAAATACTTGCAGAAGTTAATAATAACATTATTAATTTTGATTTACATTAAATTTAAAAAATAAATAAAATGGAGTTCTGCGAATTAAACACAAATTTATTAATTATTATTTTTTTATATATATTATCTTTGTACTCATCTACAATCCAAAAACTTGTTCCTCTATTTTTCTTTCTATGTATCATATACTATATTATGTATTATGCAATTTCATACATTTTTACATCATCCGAAATATAAAAACACAATGATTTGTTTCCACAATGTCATGCACTCATATTATAAGAGTATTATATTATGCACTTGTGTATTATGTATCATGTAGATCAGGCTATTAATATTTTTATTAAAAAAAGAAAAAAAAGTAGTATCTACAAATTAAAAAACCTTTCCCTTTGTAACTTCTCTGTGGCATGCACTTATACATTATTATACCTTCATATATATATATACAGAGTGGAAGATACTCCCAGTATCGCCCTGGTGAAAGACCACCATTCAGAATTGAAACGTTGCTTGAAATGGCTTTTAGCCGTGTTTGGTGACCAGATCTGAATAGCCAGGTATTCCCAACCTTCCTCTTCCCCTTCTCCTTCCCCTCCCCAATACCTTCAGCCTCACAACATTCCCCAATTGGCAATGTCATAGTCTCACTGGCTCCAGACGGTTGGGAGCAGTTGGGACTCTTGTGAGGTATTCATATAAAAAAAAAAAAAAATATGTTGCACTTATATACCAACTATGCATCATGTTATTTTTTTAAAGTTCTGTACACATAATCATTTTAATGTTAAAATATGTAAAAGCCCTTTGGGGCGTTAATGAATGAATAATAAAAAAGAATAAAAACTATTAATTAATTCTTAATGGCTTCCTCACAAAGTCCACAGACGTCATAATATGAATAAAATTCGGTTTTTATTTTTATTAACGAATATCGACTGCAGGAGATATCGGGGTATGCCGTGAGGCAGTGGCTTGCCCAGAGTTTGTGATCAGGGTAGGCAGTAGGAAAACAGTCAATTATTTAAATTTAAAATAATTACCCTCTTACCAACACTCTTCGTGCAAGTTTTCGCTAATGGTCAAGCTGGTGGCTGTAGGTTCTTGGTTGGGATCACCTCAGCCACAGCAATAACCGTTTCACGTAAGTATATTACAAGTCAATTACTGGAAATGAAAAATGTCCACAATTTTTCCGATAAATAAACACAGAGAATATTTAGAAAGAAAGTCGACATGATATTACCATTGTACGAATGTATGAATGTACCAACAGATGGCGCTGATTGCTACATTTATTAGCATTACCGATAAGCACTGCTTTTTAGACACTAGAACAAACGAGTCGTCCCTTGAAGCGCGTTACGCACACACGGACGTTTGAATGTATAGAAGAGATTCAATATTTGAACTTGGCGGGTACGTCATTTTGCATAATTAGTTCCTGCCTGTGACACATTATGGTGGTGCGGTCGGTGCGCCGAGCGCAGCGCTGCGTTTAGTGGTTGGTGCTTCGCGCGTGTTTTTGAAAGTGAAGATTGATTTCATGCAATAATTTAATAGTTGAATTTGATTTATGTATATATTTACTTTTATGTGAGTACCGCACAAGAGTCCCAACTGCTCATAACCGTCTGGAGACAGTGATACTATGGCATCCACAATTGAGGTACGTTGTGAGGTTGCAGGTATTGAGGAGGGGAAAGAGATGGGAAAGAGGAAGGGAGGAGAGCCTGGCTGTTCAGATCTTGTCACCAAACATGACTAAAGCCATTTCAAACAACGTTTCGATTATGAATTTTGGTCTTTCACCAGGGTGATACTGAAAGTATCTACCATTTTGGAACGTGCCGCAAATATACCGTGTAATTATTTTTGATTAGTAAATTACGAAATAACGCAAATTAATCAAATAAAATTTACTTGCGCACGCCGGGATTTGAACCCACTCGATTTGTAGCCGAGGATCAAAACCACTCGACTACGGATGCCGTCAATATGCGTAAGGTACGGTAGGCACTGCTTATATGCCTATCGTGAGGCTGAAGCTAGTGGGGGAGGAAACGGAAATAGGGGAGAGGAAGATTGTTAAGTCCTTGGCTGTAGCTAGATCTGGTCACCACGGTTGTCAACTCAGCTAAAGTTATTTCTAGTACGTTTCGATTCACAATGGCGCTCGTTCACAATGACGATACCGAGCGAATTTACCACTATACGATTTTGAACACCGTTGGTATTATGTATTATAATAAATCTATGACTACTTCTATAAGATTGTCTCTGTTACATAGCCTCTGCCTGTCACAGGCTTGTAAAACGAAGGTCAACGAGAATGGTCAATAAATGTGCATTTCATTTACAAGTACGTTTCTATTTAATACCGCAATACAAGAAACACTTGATGAAAATTGTGAATCTGTCTGTTATAAATAAACACATGCATAGTTATTTTTTTTGATAAAATATTAATATTGTACGAAAACTGGGACATAAAAAAACAAATGTCATATTTTAAAATTTTTCGTAATATCCATAATGTTTTTTATTAGGAATGTTTACTTTAGTAAAGAAATACGGAATACTTGGTTTTGAGAATACTATCGAAATAACATACAAGTAGGGAAATAATGGGTTTAGAAAAAGGTTTGAGTTTAGCTGGAGGGCGGTTTTAATATTAGGAGTAATTTACTGTGGAAATGATGTAAACAGTAAGTGTATTTCGAGGATATTAAACCGGAGAGGAAGAAACACGTGGAAATATTATTTTAATCAAAAGAACCGTGTACCGTAAATACGTAACATTTCTGTCTGTTTGAATAATGTGGGTTTGCTGAAACAATGTTGAAATTTTCGGGTTTCCCACACTCCGAGTTTTCCATTTTGAGAAAGCTACAATACTTGCCAACTAATCACGAATATGGAACATAAACAGTAAACCCGGTGCTGGGATAATAACAATAATTCTCAAACTCCCACTCTACTACCCTTTTCCCCCACCCCACTAATACTAATAATAATATAATAATAATAATTTCTTCTAAAGATGTGTAATGATTTTGTGGGGTCTATATCGGACCACTTGTCGTCTATATTGACTGTAAATAGGGGTGGGTCTTCCAGTCGGCGGGCTGATAAGTATATAAAACTCGGTTCCCTTTATCCAAGGGTAGAAGAGGCGTTGTTTGAAGGAATTTCAGAGTCAAAGGCGGTTTAGAGATGTCCAGGTGAGAAGATGAGGCAAGTAGAGCGGAGCGGTCGAGTTGTTGCGAGTTCGAGTGATGTGGCTGATGAGAGTGACCAGCGTTTGTCTATTGCGGAGTATTTATAAGACGCGATAAAATCGTGTGCTTTTTTTGCAGATAAACGTTCGATCCGCCCCGTGTTATTGAAGTGCCTCTTTGTATAGCGTTTTGGGTTCTTATGTTTTTAATTTACAAATATCTAAAATGATGCAAGCAACATACAATATATACAATTCGCAACAATACTACGTACTCGTGACGCTCTGTCAAGCTATCGATTATAATTGAAAGATTCATTGTTTTAACTTATCAGCCGTGAGAAAAAATATTATTGCTGTAAAAATCGACCGCGATTTGATCTGTGGTGTTACTCTCTCGTGTTTTTTTCGCATTTCTGAACTGTTTTTTTGTCTTAATAAACTTTTCGTTTTATTTAATTATCAGACAGTGAAGAAGTGTTTGCAGAGGTAGAGTGCGCTGATTGGCTACCTTGTTTATGAGCTCACTTCTCAGTGCTCCTACTGGTGTAGTGATCTCTCTTTAACCAATCACCGCTTATTTTCTGTGAAATTGTGAAACCACCTGTTTACAAATAAATTCTCGGATTACGAACAAAAAAAAGTTTTCACTTTCATGTGAATATGGGGAAAAAAAAGAATTCACGAAACAATGACAGCCCCACTATTGCTTCTCCCTATACCTCTCACTCGGACGAATCAGATTCTGATGCCCAGGAGACCGAGATGGATATTGACCCTAATCGCGGTAATCCATCAGGACAAAAAATACTCTCTGGGACACAATTTTTCCTGAAGGCCTTACAGGATACATTGGCGGAAAAACCGTCAAAGGTATCAAAAGAACAACAGCTCAAGGTGTCCCGAAATGTAACGAGTGTTCTAGGATCAGTGGCTCAGCTGTTGCTTGAAAAGGAAGAACTCAGAGGAGATCTAAACTCAGCCCTTGCAAACATCAAGGTCTTGCAGGCCGAAAAAACGATGGCGGACAATCATATTAAGCAGTTGTTGGACAAAATTCAGCAGCTAGAGTCTGATCTGGGACCAGTGATGCGTCGAGTGGCTGATGCCACGGAGGCAAGCCTATCGTTCGCCGACATGGTCAAAAATGGTCCTCAGAATACGCCAAGACCTCCAATCACCCGTACAAGACTTAGTGTTGGGACCCCTAAGCCTGCTATATGCATCTTTCCGAAACTGGCTTCGGCTAAGGATAGCGACGAAACGAAGCAGCTCCTGAAGGACGCCTTACGACCATCTGAGCATGGAATCCGCGTTACGGGTATAAGGAACATCCGTAACAAAGGCATAGTTATCCAAACTGCTACTCGGGAAGACCGGGAAAAAATACTCAAAACCCCATGTCTAGCAAACTCGGCTACTCTAAGTGCCCGACTACCCACAAAACGACATCCACGAGTGATCTTTTTTAATGTTCCTCGGGACCTTACAGATGAGTGTTTTCTCAGGAGTGCCTTAACGGGAATCCAGGAAAACGCAGACTTAGAACCCACAGTGAAAACGTGCAAGCTAAGTCATCTAGCTGGTGCTCGGACAGGATCGACATGCCACCGGGTCTACGAGGTGCCTGCCCATCTACGTCACGTGCTGGTGAAGCAAGGAAAGGTCTTTGTTGACTGGAATGTGTGCCGCGTTCGTGACTTTATTGGGCTTACAGTGTGTTCCAAGTGCCAAATGATCGGACATTCCTTCAAGTTCTGCAAGGACCAGCAAAGATGTGGACATTGTGCAGGTGAAGGTCATGCCAGGACTGATTGCCCAAAAGCTGCCGCCAAGCCAGTATGTGCCACCTGTACCAGGTTTGGCAAGCCCGCTGGACATTCGACTGGAGACAAGGATACCTGCCCAGCTTATAAGGCTGCTCTTTCCAAGGACTTTGCCACCATCGATTATGGCGTATAAATACATTGATGACGACGGTGATGTTATCTACACGAGGACTAATGACTTGAAACAGTGGACGGAAGAACATAAAATTGGCCATAATATAGGTAATTTTACTTGCGTTCAACTAAACATACGATCCATATCTAAATACTGGGATGTCTTACATGCTAACCTCCAAAATTGTTGGAATAATATAGATATCCTAATGCTATGTGAAACTTCAATAAAAAGGGAACATACTTGTCTTTTCGAAATTCCCGGTTACAGTAGCATTAGTTGCTGTCGCACATCCAAATCTGGAGGGGGTATAACCTTGTATATTCGGGATACTTTACCTTTCACCCAAAATTTACTTAAAACAAAGTTGTTCGAGAATATTTCCTGTATAATAACATTACCAAATAATTCTATACTCAATGTACTAGCAATATATAGACCACCAAATCTTAGTAAACAATCATTTATCAATGAACTTTCATCAATATTAACAAAATGTTCAAACCCTAATGAAAATATGCTAATATTTGGTGACATAAATATTGATTTGTTAAATTATATAGATCCTGTGATTATTCACTATAAAAATGCTCTTTCAAATAACTATTTTACAAAATGTATAAACGACGTTACAAAGGAAGCTATAGCAAATAGTAAAATGACACGAACATGTTTGGATCATATTTTTGTTAGATATAATAGCAAACACAAAGAAACTGACATACTCTACGCATGTGTTTGTGACTTCATCATTGCAGACCACTTTGCAGCTGTGAACATTCCGTACTATAAAACTAATAAACGGCCTACAAATAAAGGGCGGAAAGTCTCAATTTTATCTCAAAAACGAATAGATTTTTCAATTAGAAATTATAACTGGAATGCTTTGCTTCAGACAAATGATTGCAATAATTTATATAGTCAAATAAAAAGCAAGTTTAACGAAGTATATGAAAATAGTAAAATATTTATAGATGTAAAACCCAATGCAAGACCTTGGATTATAAAAGAATGGATGACAGAAGATATTCTATCACACATTAAAAAACGAGATTCTTTATTTAAGCGGTGGAAAAGCTCCCCAACAAATACAATTTATGAAAAACAATACAAATCTTTTCGTAATTTTGTTACTAAATTAATAATAAAAAGTAAAACAACCTTTTTCAATGATAAATTTAAGAATAATTTTTCAGATATCAAAAAACATGGGATGAAATAAATAAAATTCTAGGACGTAGGACAAAGAGTAACTGTGACGATGTAATTAGTAGGTTTATGTTAAAAATCAATCTGCGGAAAATGTTACAAACCAATTTGTTAATTATTTTTCAGATAACATAGCCTCAATGGTTCATAAATGTGATTTTAAGGCGTCAAATATTGTCCCGATAGAGTCACCGCAAATTTTGTATATACCACGAGCATCACTCGCAGACATACTGAGTATAGTCAAACTTCTCAAAATTCAAAGTCCCCTGGCATAGATAATATCCGAATGTTTGACATAAAAAGACACATAGATATTTTGGGTCC